>BLBF01000018.1:28217-42938 GCA_015471245.1 Laticauda colubrina | reverse complement strand
TGTATATGTATATGTATATGTATATGTATATGTATATGTATATGTATGTGGATCTTTGGTTATTCGGGTTTTCTCCCGCGTAAAATTGGAAGTATTTTGGCGACGTTTCGACGAAATCTCATTCGTCATCTTCAGGCTTGTGTCTTCGGCCTTGTGCTTCTCAGAGTAATGTGAGCTTGTAGCTGTTTTTTCTTTTTAACCGCCAGTGGGGGTGTGACTTGACTGGGTGGGGGCTTGGCTATGTTCTGATTGGCTGGGGGTGTGTTCTCATTGGTTGGGGGCCTGGCTGTGATCTGATTGGTTGGGGGGTTGGCTGTGTTCCGATTGGCTGGAGGTGTGTTCTGTTCAGGTGGGGGTTTGGCTGTGGTGGTAGCATCTTGTGTGGCCCTAATGGGTGTGGGTCTGGTGTCATTCTTCATGTTAGGTATTCGTTTGTTAATGAGGGCAGGTTTCCAAATTGCTGGTAGGCGGGAGGCATCATCTCTTTTCTTCATGCTGTGTGGGCGTTTTTCTATCTCTATGGCTTCTCTGATTATTCTGTTGTTGAAGTGTTCGGTTTTGGCGATAGTTCTAGTATTTTTAAAGTCAATCTCATGTCCTGTGGTTTTGAAGTGCTGGACTAGGGAAGAGGTCGGTTCTTCTTTTTTGATTGAGTTCTTGTGTTCTTCAATGCATGCACTAATTCTTCTGTTGGTTTGCCCGATGTATGTGGCGTTGCAGGCGTTGCAAGGGATTTTTTTTGTACATACATACATACATACATACATACATACGGATCTTTGTTGTTCGGGTTTTCTCCCGTGTAAAATTGGAAGTATCTAGGCAACGTTTCGATGAACTCTCATTCATCATCTTCAGGCTTGTTTCTTCAGCTCTGTGCTTCTCAGAGTAATGTGAGCTTGTAGCTGTTTTTTCTTTTTAACCGCCAGTGGGGGTGTGACTTGACTGGGTGGGGGCTTGGCTGTGTTCTGATTGGCTGGGGATGTGTTCTCATTGGTTGGGGGCCTGGCTGTGATCTGATTGGTTGGGGGGTTGGCTGTGTTCCGATTGGCTGGGGGTGTGTTCTGTTCAGGTGGGGGTTTGGCTGTGGTGGTAGCATCTTGTGTGGCCCTAATGGGTGTGGGTCTGGTGTCATTCTTCATGTTAGGTATTCGTTTGTTAATGAGGGCAGGTTTCCAAATTGCTGGTAGGCGGGAGGCATCATCTCTTTTATTCATGCTGTGTGGGCGTTTTTCTATCTCTATGGCTTCTCTGATTATTCTGTTGTTGAAGTGTTCGGTTTTGGCGATAGTTCTGGTATTTTTAAAGTCAATTTCATGTCCTCGTGCTTTGAGGTGTTGGACCAGGGAAGAGGTCAGTTCTTCTTTTTTGATTGAGTTCTTGTGTTCTTCAATGCGTGCACTTATTCTTCTGTTAGTTTGTCCGATGTATGTGGTGGGGCAGGCAGTGCAAGGGATTTTGTATACTCCTTGGTTTTCTAACTCGATTTTGTCTTCAGGGTTTCTTAGGATGGTGGATATTTTTATCTTTGTGCAGAATGCTGTTTTAATGTTGTGTTTTTGGAGGATCTTGCTAATTTTGTCTGTAGTGCCTTTTATATATGGGAGGAGGGCTTTGCCATTCTCTTGTTCTCTGTCTTGGCTTTTGGTTGGGGTTTCTTTCAGTAGACTAGCCTACCGTTGAGCCAGAATGGTTTTTTCTTCATTCTGATTGGTTGGGAGTCTTGGTCTGTGTTTATTGGTCTTGGAGTTTGCTTGATTGGTGTTTCTGGTTTCTTCTGTCTGTTTTGTGGCTTTGATTGGCTGGCAACATTGTGTTCCTGTATTGGAGGCTTTCAGTGCAGCTTGGCTTCGAGTAAAAGGACGACTATCATCTAATAGGAAGCTAGGTTTCATCTGCGTGCCTGGTTGGGGTGTGTTTGAGCTGGAGGTATCAGAGGGAGTCTGTTTGTGCCCAGGTGTTTGCCTGGCTTGTGGAGTGGAGATCTTTCCGTTTGAGAGTGCAGGCTTCCAAATGATTGACAGTCTGCTGGAATCATCTCTTCTGTTCATGCTTTCAGGTCTTTTTTCAACCTCTATGGCTTCTCTGATGATTCTGTGGCTGGGGTTTTCTATAGTGGCTAGGGTTTTGGTGCCATTGAAGTTGATGTTATGACCTGTGGCTTTCATGTGTTGGACTAGTGAGGAGGTGTGTTCCAGCTTTTTTACTGCATTTTTGTGTTCATCCAGGCGGGTACTTATTCTTCTATTGGTCTCTCCAATGTATGTGCCCGGGCATGAAGCACAGGGGACTTCGTATATGCCTTGGTTTTCCAGGTCAATTTTATCTTTGGGATTTGTAAGGATGGCTGCTATTTTTTTGTCTGTTTTGAAGGCAGTCTTGATGTGATGCCTGTGTAGTATTTTACTGATTTTGTCTGTAGTGCCTCTTATGTAGGGCAGGACAGCTGTTCCATCGGTCTGTTGATCTTCTAGGTCTCTTTTATGTCTCAGTGTGTTTTTCTGGATCAAGCTAGTGATTTTGTTTTTGTGGAAGCCGTTGGCTGTCAGTACTATTGTCAGGGTGCATAGTTCAGTCTTTATATGTATCTTGTCTGCCAGGCGTTTGGTTCTGGTGATTAGTGTTTTGGCCACGGAGTTTATCTGTGCTGGGTGTTCAGCTTCCTTTGGGTATTATCCCACGTCATTGTAGTGCTTTTAAATTGTAGCAACGTTTCAGCAGAATCTACAATGAATACTACAAAGTACAAAGTACAAAGAATACTACAATGATGTGGGATAATATCCAAAGGAAGCTGAACAGCACACATGTAAGTACCCGTGAAAACTTAAAAAAACAAATATATATATAATCAATATATATGGTTTCTTAAGTTTTCGCGGGTACTTACATGAATGGTATTCAGCTTTGTTCAGGTATTTTCCCACATATCATAGCACAACTATGATGACGTGGGAGCATCTAAAGTCAAATCTAGGACTTGGATTGTGCTTGGAAAAGAATTAAAAGCCAGTTGTTATCTTTTACCACCGACTAAATATATGACAATGACATGTGCTGCACCAATAAATATCATGTATAACCATAGGAGCTATCTTGACACGAACATGTTTTCATTTTACATTTCTGTTGTTTTGTTTATGTGTGTAATACATTTAATGTACACTTTGTGGTATGTTCTGCATTCATTGTATTTGCAATTATCTAAGGTAAATGCTGTTGAAGAAATTCATGACAGATATATTTTCAGAAAATAAGATGTGAGGCACAAGTGGGAAATCCATTGTATTATAGATGAGAATATAATTCATGAAATACTCCAGCATTAATTTTACAATATATCTGAGGTCCAAATTGCATACAAGAAAGCAAATTTGGGAGATGAGTCTATCTTGTCATCATTCTGAGTATCACATCCAAAGCAATCAGAACCCCAAGGCAGGAATGTTCCTCAGAGAACATGTTTATTGGACACATCATATCAGCACAGCCAGTGGAAACCAACTCTAAAAGTTTCCTGTGGTTACCATGTATTTAAAAGAGCAAAAGTTTCCCTCCCCAGGTGTCACAGGTCACATTGTCCAATTGAAGCAGGTGGTGGGTTCCCTCAACCACTTCTGCTCCTTTTTCTACTGTCACCTGTTGGGATGACTTTGGTTCCCACAGGAGAGCTCTTTTTTTGTCTGCAAGACAGTCTAGCTGTTTCCTCATCCACACCCATCACCACAGTCTGTGGCAACTATGAAGCAGCACAAGATGGTATCAGCCAGGTTTTATTCAGAGTTGACATATATATTATAGTACATAACAATGTAAAAAAATTTAATTGAAGAACAATAGAAAACCTTGAATGCACTGCTGATTGAATATACTTTCTGCTGATCAGACAGATACAAAACAGCCTGTTTATCCCTACTATCCTTTTTTTTTCTTTTTTTTTTTACTTTGGTAAAGCATCTGGTTTGTCCTTTTATATTCTTTCTGCCTTTTCAGCACATTCTAAAAGAAACTATTTTCTTACCCTTGAGTTTTTATTTTATCTTCCATTTCTCTTTTTCAAAGGATCCATCTTGCTGGGAAGATGTTTTGATTCCAAACAGCATCAGTGGTATTTGTCATTACCAAAACTGCAGTGGAGAAATAGCGGTAAGAGATTATTAACATTTTTCTTCCATTCAATCATGTCTGATTCTCAGACATTGCCTGGACAAGTCCCTGCAGTTTTCTTGGCAAGGGTTTTCAGAAATGATTTGCCATTGCCACTTTCCTGGGGCTGAAAGAAAATAATTGACTCAAGGTTATGCAGCAAACTTTGGTCCTAAGACTAGAATTCAGTCTCCTATTTTCTAGCCTGATACCTGCATCAGACTGGCTCTCATTTACCTATAGTGGCCATCAAGAAGCACCAAGAATCAGGAGGACTCAATTGTTTATCTATTTCACCAGAATGGTTAGTGATAGTTACTACATGCTGTAGTAGGAGTATTACCTTGTAAAGAGAACCCAAAAGAGGGTCATATTAAGTACAATCCACTGAAGAAGGAAATAGCAACCTATTTCAGTATTATCCTGAAAAAAAAAACCTGAACCAAGATGATCTTGACAAATAAGTCTTCCAGGTCAAAAGGAATCCAAATAACTTCAGAGTAAAAATAAGTATGAATACCACTGCAATGGTGGTATACTACTGGTTCGGCCCGGTTCTCCTGAACCGATAGCAGCAATGAGTAGCAGAGACCGAATTGGTTCTCTCCACCGCTCTGCTGTTGGGCCCACCCACCCACATGGGCTCCCATACTCACCTTTATCCTTTGAATTTGAAGTGTAGCTGCTTTGCGCGGCACAGAAGAATGCTGCACAGCAGCTGCTGAAGCAACTGGGATTGTGCAGGCTTACAGGAGGTGAGCTAGAATGCCTCTGCGCCTGCACAAAGTGTGCATTTGGCACACACGCTCATGCAAAGTGTGTGCACACGTGCAAAGCTCACCCACAAAGCCATGCCCACCAAACCAGTGGTAAAAATATTTGAATCCCACCACTGTAGCACTAATATTTATAATGAGTCTGAATTTAAGGCAAAAAGACATCTTTCTACTGATGAATCTGGAAGCTAAAGGAAACTTCACACATGCGTACACACACACACACCTCTCATTGGTGAACAGAATGGCTAAGCAAATTTTCATTTTCCAGGATTTGTAAGTAGTATAGGCCATTCTTGTTGATTTTCATGGATCTTGAGAGAATCAGCTATACAATTAAGTACATTTTCAAGAGTCATTGTGCAATAAACTGTGTTAGCTCTGATTGTCTTTACTATATATATATCCCAGCTTTTTCCACTGTAGAATTTAAATCCACTCCATATATTTATCAAACTTATACATCCTGATTTTAGCAAATTGATCACCCAACAGGATCCTGGGATTTGAAACCAGTGAAAAACTGAAATAAATATGAAGCGACTGTGAATTCTGAAATTGATTCTCTCTCTGTGTATAATCACTCAGGTTGGGAAAAGTAATAGTTAAGGTAACTTGAAAAGTAGTTGTATTTTAATATTGTTCCAAATTGGTTTGCAAAGTATTATGTCCTCACATCTCATAATTGAATCAGTCATCTATTTTCCAAAGTACCATTAATAATCTTTGCCCACCATATTAATCCTTATAAGAGTTTCAAAAGCTTTTCCCATATATTTTAGAGGTGTTTGTGTGTTTTACCTTATCTTTAGCTTCATATGTTTTTTTTTAAAAAAAGATAATAGAAAAATAAGAAACTTCTTTAAGGTACCATACCAAAAAAACCAGGCTCAACAGACTTTCAGATATTGAAATAAAATACCCCTCCCTAATTATGTGTGCACTTATTAATTATTTTACAGAATATACAGTACCATTCTTTATTAAAGTAAACAAAAAAAAAACCAATTTCCAATTGGAAATTTTTGGAAAACCAATTTTAAATCATCATGGTTGATAGAATGTGTAGTACTCTAACAGGATATAAAAACAGCATCCAGTCTGCAATTGAAGGTTAAATACTTTTCTCCTTTACTCTCTTCCAAGACATAGTATGAATCCTAGCTGATATTGTGGATAAGGCTAGTTAATTTGCCAGCATCTTTCCTCATAGCTTTTCAGGTTTTCTTGGAGGAAAACCTGCTCAAGATAATCCTTGATTATGGCATGTAATCCAAATCTAATCTATGATTAAAAGTACAAATTCATCTGGATATTTTCTGTCCTGGGAATAACCTTACAAAGTTCTGATAACCAGAATCCAAATTGCTATAATCTCCTGAACATGTGATACTTTTATCCCTTAGGATTTTAACTATAAGGGTTGTATACTTTATAAAATCTGCTTGTGCAGTGATGCAAAATGTCAATGAGGACACTAGTAAATATTTAGATTGCAATCTTAAAATAGAAAACATGATTAGAGCTTGACTTTAGGATTTGGCTTCCCCATTAAATTGTATAGATTTAACCATTACAGATGCTATCATGTTTTTTTCCTGAAGCATTTTTTCCCCAATTTTCTGTTGAGTGGCAGCATAATTCAACTTGCAATTTGAATTTACTGTCAGTGATCCAGAAACTCTGTGTATTTCTTGTATATTTCTTGCTGTGTGATGCATATGGAATCCATTTCATCCATATAATAACTGAGTCCATATCCAACACTTGACAATGGTTTGTTTTACTTTTGCTTTATTGAATAAGCCACAATGGCTGAGTTGCTACATAATGCAAAGTCATACATAATAATGATAGCTTTGTCAGATCACTGTAAATCAGCATCAACAAAACATGTAATAGTGTAATGTTTTAATATAGACATTAATCTAGACATTTTCACTCTATATAAACGTTGTGTGTGTGTGTAATTAAGTCTAGAAGTTTTGGGAAGTTTTATCATGGCAGTTTAAAACTTCATTCTTGACTCTTGTCCTGATAAAGATTTCAAAATGCCTTTTAACCAGTGGCATCCCGATGGGATGGGGGTTGAGGTCAAAATCTGCAAGATGGGCATGGAACATCACAAAGCAAACCCTGCCTTTACATTGTCAATGCATGTACAGAAGGAGTTGGACTTGCATTGCAATGCTCCATCCATCCATCCAATTTGGACCTTTCCCTCCCACAGATTTTTTACTTGCAGACAAAAAGAAGGCAACCTTTTCTCTCTCTTTACAAGGTTCCATAAAAGGCATCTGCTATTCATAAGACTCAAGATACAATGTTCTGACATTGATTTGGTATAGAATTGTAGGAGCACTCTACAAAGCTACAATTTGTGACAAATTATGATCAATTGATCATTTTTCTTGCTGTACTTAAATTGATTTCTGTATCCTGGGATCACTTGTCTGTCATCTTTTTTTTTTAAAGACTGAAGTCCTACCAGTAAACTCTGACAGAGAGACAACCAATTAGAAAGGATTTTGCATCCCTTTGACTGCTTGTAATAGCCATCAGTTGATGTCCCCACACTCATCTTTACACCTATAAAGCTTTAAAAGCACGGGCTTCTCCCTGGATATCAGTCTGAGTCATATATTGCATTGCACAAAAACAGCAGAGACTGGTTTCTTTGTTTTAGATTCCCTGAAACCTAGATACAGGTACAGATAATCAGAGTTGGAAGGAATCTTGTAGGCCATCTAGTCCAACCCCCCAACCAAGTGGGAGACCCTACAACATTTCTGACAAATGGCAATCCAATCTCTTCTTGAAAGTCTCAAGTGATGGCGCTCCCACAACTTCCAAGGGCAAGCTGAACTGTGTCCTTGCTTTTCTTTATATGGAACCTGTAAAATGATGGGGAAATGGTACAGATGCTCAGATCTGAAATTCACAAAACAACAAAATGCTAGCCTGGAATGAAGGCAGTAAAATGGACAGGCTATTGTTGAAGCAGTGCTATACTACAATAAACTGGGAATTGGATTCCAGTGTTGCAAAAACCTAATGAACTATACTGACATGCTATTAAAATGAATAGACCTTTCATTGGAAACATAAGTATTATCCTTTTGTCATGTACCTAACTTTCTGTTTACAAGGTGCAGTGATTAGAGTGCAGTATTTCAGACTAATTCTGCTAACTGCCGATTGCCAGCAATTTGGCAATTCAAATCTTACCAGGCTAAAAGTTGACTCAGCCTTCCAAGGTCAGTAAAATGAGGAGCCAGATTGTTGGGGGTGATATGCTGACTCTGTAAGCCACTTGGAGAGGGCTGGGAAATGGTATATAACTCTAAGTGCTATTGCTATTTTTACCTTTCTTTACGTATAATGTTATGACTACATATCATGCAGTGTGAGACAGGACATGCTTGCAGATGTACAAATTATTGATGCATCCATATGGAAGATGGTTCTTCTCATTTTTAATCCAGTGTTGAGTGGACTCAAAGCATATGGCTATGCAGGAAAGTTAATACTTTAAAAACAAAATGGCTTACTTAATATGACTGTATGAAATCACAGATACAACATCTAATGTGAAGCAATATGTAATTCTGATTAAGCATGCAGCCCTTGCATGTGCATTCTAAATTAATAGGATATATTTGTGAGTAGGCATGATTTGGGACTGAGACATGATTAGTGCTACAAGACTGTAAAAGCTTAAGTAGAATCAAACTGCTTTTCCCCCTTTGGCAATTATGGGTACAGTGATGTATCTTATAGCTAAAATACACATATCTTCCAAAGTAAATTTTCTACAGTCAGCTTTATTTCTACCAGAACTTAATGAATATTTTTTTTCTTACTCTTTCATGTTGGCAAGAATATTTCTCACTGGGGAGAAATATACCCACTCTAATTTTAAAACTCTAAAGCTTGTAATGGAAAATTATTATTAAAGGCATTGTCATGTATAAAGAGCAGTATCTTAAGGTTTGTGAAATGAGTGATTGTGAAGCAAGTGAAGGTTCTCTATTTCATTTTTAAGCACCAGGCAATTAAGCAGTCTCTTTTCCTTAGCCAAGTTTTGAATGGCATGAAAGGATCATTGAAAGTCTTTGAAAAGGTGAGCAAAAAGACAGAACCACGCCCTTGCTGAGAATCACTCTGAAGTAATTCAACTGCAGGGGGCTCATCAACTCACTGGGATGCACCAGAGGATAAATCTAGCTAAGAGATTTATCCACTTGCAATAGTAAAATATTAGATAGAGGGTTCAGTGTGGAAATGTTACACTCTGGATATCAAGAAATAAGTGAATCACATTTTTATCCATACATGTTCTTGATCTTGTTATTTTTTAACTAGGTACATCGGAAGTACTTAGATATTAATCCCAGAATTTCCCAAGTGTTCCTGACTGAAGAAGTCCCCATAAAGCTCTTTTTTAAAAAAAGTCCTTTTATATAATGGAGAAGATTTTTCTCTAATAGTGGTCTAATATCCACCCTTAGTCATTTTTATTCCATCCCAAATGAAGCAGAGCCAGAACCGATGCTGAAGCAAAAATCAAGAGTTGGGAACTGCAGCAGCAATTGCTAGTAAATCAGCCTATAATTTCCTCCGTTCTGTCATACAGACCTTGTAATCATCTTATAGCAACCGATATGATCTGTTGGAGCTTTGTCCATGTAATTGTTTACTTTTCAATGTGAAGGAGAATGAAGACATGCATGAGCATTGTTGCAAGGAGGCATTTATGCATATGACTTTGTGCTACCAGCAGAAGGAACTATACTGCTTCTCCTCCATAGCAGGTTCTGAATTAATATTCCACTTAAAAATCCAGGCTGCAGTTGAACAACATCTCAAATGATATTACACATTAAATACTATAAACTTAATGAATTTATTTGGCTGTTACATTTGATATCAAGGTGGGATGAGGATCAGATAGGCCAGGCTTTTGCCTTACAGTACAAGTAAGAAGTAAGGCCAGCAACATTCTTTGCTCCATGTGTTAATTTGAAATCTCTGAGCTCAAAGTGATTGCCTATTCTGTAATCACAAAACCTTGGAGTGTTAAGGGATACGGTTCACTGGTTAGCGAAGAGTGGAAAATAGCTAGAAAACAGAATCTGTCTTCTTATTTTCTTGGCTGCTGAAATGCTTGCATAGAAGAGGTATGGCTAAGAATTGGTTTGATATGTGCAGAATGTCAAAACTGGAACATCTGTTCGGTATCAACGTTTCAAGGAAAATCTGTAGAAAAGCTGGCCAGCAAGAGTTTAAGACTCTGATAAATAAGGAAAAATAACTTGTCCTTACTGTTACAGTGTTATTGAGGCCATTGATATCTCTGGCAGTGGAGCTTGAAAAGATGTATAACATTGGAGTGTTTCCCACTTTATTTTACTTCAAGATTTCTTTAGGTGGTTTGTGGTGGCTTAAAATTTTATACTGGAACAAAAGAAAAAATATCAGATACTGCAAGGTTTGTTATTCAGTCTGTTACACCAATGATCTGTTATTTATGATTTTAGAGTTTGGGGAGAATACCCTGTCAATCTGTAATTAATCTTCTAGCATTTAAAATACAGTGTGTGAATGAATACTCTGGGAGGTTTTGGTGTCAATAATGCATTGGCACAAGAAAAATTATACTGACATTTTTTGCAGAATGTGTTTATGTTTAAATACAAATATCCTTACAAAAACTGAATTAGCATGTGTGGTTCTAATTTGTGACAGACAGTAGTCTTGATCAAAGTTGAATATAATGCCTAAAGTGTTGCGTGTTATGAAAGGCAAAACATTTCATATCATTTAATCATCCTTGCTCATAGAAGTAGCTAACAACCTGTTTAGTCAAGCTGAATATTTAACATACCTCAGATATCAGAAACAAATTGGGTATGCAAAAATATGAAAGTTTTTAGTTTGAAAAATGAATGAATGAAAGAAATTGTGCTTTGCTTATAAGTAACACTGATGGAGAAAAGATTGCAAATCTCTCCTCAATTTTCCTTCTCATCCATCTTTGCATAACTCCAGGTACTGAATTTGGAGATTTGATCCTACCCCCACCTCCCCAACAATTAAGCAAGCCTATCAAAGTCCTGTCCTTTGGAGGCTGTATGAGTGAGGGAGAAATCAGCTCTGACTTACTCTAACCAAGTTCAAGTCACTGTGATTATTGAAACTGTCTTTCCATCTTTACTTTTGGATTGGGGTTCCACTTCCCCAGTCAGGAGTATGAGTTATCTTGGATTCACAGCTCCTAGTCAAAGAGCAAATGGCAGCTGTGGCCTTTAAGATATTTGCAAAGTTGCATCTGGTGTACCAATTGCATCCTTTACTAGAGTGGGCCCCCTTCAGACAGTCACTCATATCCTGGTAACCTCATGACTTGTCTACTACAATGTATATTTCATGAATCTGCCTCTATTTTCATGATCTTCTTATCTAGAAGCTTATACAAACCCTGGCTGCCCTGTCTATTAATATCCTGGAATTTGATGTCTGTTCACGATTATCAAAGAGTGAGTGCTGTTTTGATTATTTTAAAAAAATCATGCTTGGGTGGTTTTTTGTTTGTTTTGTTTTGTTGTGTATTTATTCTATTGCTGCCTTGGCCATTGGTCTTGTATATCACTGGATGTCTTTGAAATTGAGATGCTTCATAATTAATTAGAAATGTGGCAGGTGGGCTCGTCCATCTATTCCAAACAACATGGCCATTTATATACTGGATCTGGAGGAGACTGTTTTCCCCCCCTTCATTTCAGCATAGAAACACAGGGCAGTTGCAGCTACATATTTTTTTATATAGTTTTTGTGGTGTGGAGTTAAGCTTCCTGTTCTGCATCAGACATGAAAATATGTCAAACTGATAAAGGAGGTACCGTGTTTCTCCAACAATACGGCCTCCCCCAATAGGAAGTCCCAGCATGTTTTATTGGCATAAAATCAAATTAAACCCCTTCCCCCAAATTAAGGCCTATATTAAACATGCAAAATGGGGGGAATGGTGGTGGGGGCTTGCCATTAGGAAGTACTTTTGTTCCATACCCGGATATGGTGCTGCCTGTGTTGACTTTGGTGGGGCACTTCGTATCATTTCCACTTCCATCACCATTGCTTTCTCTTCTCCCCATGCTGCCGCAGCGTTTAGAGCAGCCACGTGCAGCCAGCCAGGGCCCCTCCCTGCAACCGGAACCCTGCAGAGACACTCGGCTTCAGGCACTCCTGTTGCCGCCTTCCCTTCGCCTTTGAAGGCAAAGCCAATTCTTTTAAAAACAATGGCTAACTACCGTTACGACAAAGCCTCCCCTACCTGAGAGGGCAGCCCAACCCCACTTGGGGAGGTGAATCTCCCGGGGCCACAGTGCAGGATCGGCCCACCCCGGGAAAAGTGCCCAGCCGCCATCCCTGCCTGGTTCCGGGCAGAGTGCGAAGACCTTCACCTGAGGTGCCCAGCGCAGCTGACAGGTGGGCCCTCCTGCCCAGCAGCAGAGCTCTCACCAAGGCAGCGAGCACCTCCCCGCCAGACCCTCCACTCATCCTGCCAGGGATACATCAGAGCTTTGCAGGCTGGGCAGAACCGGGAAAGCGAGCCATGGGTGCACGCCCGCTTGTCAAGCGAAAGAGCCGGGCTGAGCTTGGCCTCCTTCCCAAGTCCCTCCAGCCCGAACCTGAAGGGACCACCGGGAGAGGCCATCCGAGGCAGTGATAGCGCCCACCCATCCATGGACAGAAAGGCAAGGTGATGGCCTGTGGCACATCCTCCGAGCTGAGCCCTGCCGAGTCAGTGTCTCTGCCTGTGCTGTTGCAGTGTTTGGAGCTGCCGGCGCATTTGGAGATGCGTGGGGATGAGGACAGGCTGGGCAAGGGGTGAAAAGGACAGGCAGCTTCGGGTTCTCTCCGCTGGACCCGCCAGCCAGGGAAGTAGCGCTGCCGTCGCCTCGCCTCCCTATCCGCAGACAAGTGGGCATTATCACTGCCTTATTTAACTCCCAGCCTTATTTTGTGAGAAACACGATATTTCTGTGAATTATGACACAATGTGTTCTCTTTTCCTTACCCAGGTGAAAAAACAACTAGCTCATTGCCAAAGAAGAGCAAGGATGCTAAGTCTCTCTTGTCATCAGCTTACATAAGAAGTTTACCAGTTATAGGTGTTCCTGACAGAACAGTTCATAAATGGAACAATTTGTCTCCAGAAGTTGTGGGTGCTGCAACCCTGGAGGTTTTTAAGAAGAGATTGGACAGCCATTTGTTGAAATGCTATAGGGCACAGGTATCAAACTCACCACGTCATGGTGCCGTCACATGACTTTTTTGCAACATTTTCCCCATCCGTGGAGCTGGGCATGGCCAGCGCGTGCAGGCCGCAAGTTTGATACCTCTGGTATAAGGTCTCCTGCTTGAGGAGGATGTTGGACTAGAAGGCCTCTAAGGTCTCCTCCAACTCTGTTATTATGTTTCTTTTCATAATTAGTGAGTTAGACATAAAGTATTGGAGTTTTTATTTTTATTCTGTATCTGCATTTTACTGGAAATGTATTCCTGCTGCATACTAGATGAATACTCAGGAAATGTTTGTTTGCCAATGACCTTTCTCTACTGAATTTTCATATTAGAGACTACTTTCAGTGAGTGAATTATTCTTGCCTTTCAGGTTTCTAGGTTTCTAAAGGAATGTTTTTTTTTTTTTAAATTAGCTCTGCTTTCCAAATATTGTTACCACCATCAGTAAAGTCAAAAGCTTGAAAACAAGAGATTTTGTTTCTACAAGAGGATTGTAAAAAAAAGTATGATGGAGAAAATTTCCCATGCAATTATAAAATAAGTTAATATCAAAAGTCACTATATAACAATGAGCTTATCTGCAGCAAGAAAATCCTGTTGAAAACCTAAGCAGCTGACTATTTCCAAAGTGAGATTATTTACTTGAAGTTGAATTATACCAGCAGTACACTCAGTAATGTAAATTGTCAGGGCCATTTTTAAACAGAGCAGTATAATATAATTTAAGAATGGTTTCATAGTATTTTTCTGTAGAGATGCTTTCAACAATATCTCGTGGGCCCGGTCCCACTGGCCGATGGACACAAAACGTATGCATAAAGGACACAGCAGATGAGCAAAATTTCGGGGGTGGCTCCATCCGTTTTCATCCGCTCCAGAAATGGATAAAATTGGCGAAAATTTGCGAAAACAGAACGGAAAAGAACAGAAGTGGGTAGTATGTAGCGGAGATGTTAAACGGATGTTCATCGGAAGCCTAGCAGATGAAAGCGGATGGAAGTGGATGACAGCTTCGAAGGGGTTACCGGGGATAATTGTGAAGTGGACGCATAGCGGAAAGAGCGGATGCATAGCAGATGAAGCAGATGCATCATGTATGCCTAACGGAAACAAAGGGGATGCCGAGCGGATGTATATCAGATGCAAACCATTCACTGCGCATGCGGGGGGTATGAATTGTGTCCACTCCGTGGATATAAAGGGATGCAGCACGCACACAGTCATCATAAAGTGGAAAGATGTGCTGGCGGCTACATCGATACATCTCTACTACATCTCATTATTGAAGAAGGCTACATTGATACATCTCTACTACATCTTGTATCAACACCATGGTGTGTCAGTCAGGCAAGAAAAGGAAGTCCATGCCTACTCATTCAAGCCCTGGCAAGGTGAAGAAGGCCAGAACCAGCACCCCACCCCCTAACACTGACTCTGATAGTGAAGCTGCTGCTGCTGTGGTGGACCAGCCCCAAGGCCCTCAAAGCCCTGC
>BLBF01000018.1:0-28207 GCA_015471245.1 Laticauda colubrina | reverse complement strand
GTATTCTTCAACGATGGCCTCTACCACTTCTCTGACAACTTTGCTGATGCTGTTGTGTCGCACCCTCCATGCATACTGCATGTTTCTGTATATGGTTCCAGAGCCCAGGTGCCGCAGAGTCAGTGCCACCTTCAGTCCAGGGTCCAAGTTGGAACAGAAGTTGGTGCTAGGCTTGGTCAACCTGGGTCTCAGATGCTCTACAAGTTCGTCAAACATGGCTGGTGGCATCCTCATGAAGTGATGGAATTCACGAGGGTCTTCATTCCTCAGCTCCACCATCAACTGGTTATACAGTCCAAACTCCATCCTTCTCACGATCCATCCTCGGACCCACACTGCTCTTAGACGTCTCCTTCTTCTCCTTCTGTGTAAAACTTGATGCAGTCTGAACAGGTTTTGGTTCTGGTGATGAATGAGCGCAGCTATCATACGGACTTTGTCATCATCCGTGGTGGAGAAAAATTGATGATGTTGAAGACCAAGACCAAGGGTGAAGAGGTCTGTACACCACGGCTGCTGGACTCATACTGAGATCCAGATGATTTTCTCCCCCTTTTTATAGAAAAAATCGGTTGTCTGCTAGGTGTCTTTCTACATACTCTAGACATACTCCAGACATCCTAAATATCTGAGATACATCCCAGATACAAACGCTTTGTCCGTTTTTAATACTTTATATTCGAGATGCATATGCTTACATCCTTTCTATTTCCGTGCTACTAACGCTGTGTAGACGTTCCATGTACCTTTTGTTTCCTCCCTCTTTCCGTTTTCAGCTGCAGCGGATGTGAGTTGAGGGCATGGCCAGAGGATGCAGAGAGGATACAGCAGACGTTTAACGGATGATAACGGACATAGAACATTTGTTGCCCATTTATGTCGTGGATGTATATTGTACGCAGCAGAAATTTCATCTGTTCACAAAGTTTTGTGCAGCTCAAAACCTCTTGCATGGATGAAATTGCAGTGGACGGATGCTCGACGGATGGAGCGTATGAAACACGTATGCAGTGATTACACAACGTATGCATAGCATTTTCCAACGGATGGTAAGCTTTTTTTAACGTTTTACATCCTCTTTGTATCCGTAAGTGCAGTGGGACCGGGCCTTAAAGGATGTCTAAGTAGCAGCCATAAAGCATTTTCTAAGCACCTGAAGGACAAAGTCACTTGGACTTACTTGGAGCTTGATTTCAAATGGACAGGTCCAAAGGAGATGACTGAGGCCTTTTTGGGGATGAGTTGGATCCTGTAAGCCCTTTGGTCAGCATAGTGTCCTTTGTGATATCATCTCAGTTGCTTGTGAGAGTCTGGATTCCAGATTGATGAAAACTTCCAGAAACATGATGGGGAACTGAGTCAGGATAATGATCAATCCATTGTTGGCAGAGGAAGCATTACCATTTCTTTGAAAGAAATGGGGGTGGTTCTCTGCTCAAGAAGTCATTACTCAACCCAGATACACTAGACCAGGGCTGTCAAACTTGCAGCCCACAGGTCGGATGCCTCACATACTGGCCACACCCGTGCCCAGTTTAACAAAAGGAGAAAAGACTTTTCTCCTTTGCTAAATGGGGCATCACATGACGACGATGTGATAATGCGAGTTTCACACCTCTGTACTAGACAGTTATCAACTTTGTCTCCAACCTCCTCTTCTTGGGGAGAATTATGGAGAAAGTAGTTGGGCTACAGCTGAGAGAATTATATTTATATGAACCTACTTTAAGACAGTTGTAGATTCAGCTTCAGAATGGAGATGGCATTGATTGCATTGATTAATAATCTTTGGTAAGACCAGAATAAGGATATTGCAGTCCTTCTGAGGCCTGCTTGGATTCACACGTATAATTTTAATCCCCATTATACATTACGGAATTGTACGTGACACATGGAATGGCCCTCTAAAACTTGTAAATAAATATATAATATTTACTGTTACTTGACAACTGCCCACCATAAGACAATGATCACCAGGAAATAAACACTGGAGAGAACACCTTATTTTATAGGTGTCCTGGATTCTGATGTTTTCTCTAGCTTCTTTCAAAATAAGCTCCGTGACAATTCAGTAGACCTAAAAAACTCATGTGGTCAAGCTAACTCTGATAATCCAATTCAGAACCCAAATTGTTCTAAATCAGTGGTAGCCAACTGGTGGTCTGCGGCCCGCTGGTGGTCCGTAAGAAAATTTTGGTGGTTCACAGAGAAATGTCCACCCTCAGAGCACCCCCACAAAGCAATTAATCCAGGCTGTCCGGGAACAAGGCTGCATCGCCCACTCACTCCCTACCTGGCAAACTTGCCTGCTAAGTTGCTATTTTTCCTTTTTTTTCCCCCCCAACCATCATTTGTTCTGCTGTACTGGGAGATTTAGTTTAGCTAGGAAACAGGAAACCATTGGATTTTTTGTTTTCTAGCTCATGTTTAGATCTTTGGCTCTGCTTTTAAGAAGAGCTGAACCTTCCTGAGGACTGAAGCTTCTATTATTCAGTGCAGACTCAGGTAGCCAGAGGCAGAAAGATAGATCTCTGAATGAATCTATGATTCTGTGAGCAACTCAATCTGCCTGCCTGCTTTGCCTGATTTTGGGTAAAAGTTGCTCTTTTTTTAAATAAAAAAAATTCAATATTTACATACAAGCCAGCCAGTCACATGATCACAAAGCCACACCCATAAATTAGGCTATGCTCACAGAACCGGTTGTTAAAGCCTAGGTTACACTGGCCGACGGATGCAAAACGTATGTAAAAAGGACACAGCGGACGAGCAAATTTTCCATCCGTTGTTATCCGCTCTCAAAAGGAGCAAAAATTTGCATAAACAGAATGGAAAAGAATGGAAAGGAACGGACGGGGAGAGGACGTAGCGAGGATGTTAAGCGGATGCTCAACGGAAGCCTAGCGGATGGAAGCGGATGGAAAGGGATGGCACGTCCGCAGGGCTTCTGGGGGAGAACAACAAAGCGGACGCGTAGCGGACGGAACGGATACGTAGCGGATGCGTAGTGGATAACGCGGATGCATCACGGACGCCTAGCGGATGCGTAGCGGATGCAAAGCATTCACTGCACATGCGGGAAGGATGCATTGCGTAAGCTCCACGGATATAAAAGGAGCCAGCTCGCAAGCAGGTCACCATTCAGAGGAAAGAGCTGCTGCCAGAGACATCTTCATCAGAGACCATGGGGAAGAAGAGGAAGCCTGTGCCTAATCCTGCCAGCCCTGGAAAGAAGGACAGAACCACCATCCCACCCCTGGCGCTGACTCTGCTGCTGGTGGTGCTTCTGCTGGTGCTTCTGCTGGTGCTCCTGGTGCTTCTCCTGCTGGTGCTGCTGCTGGTGCTTCTGTTGCTGGTGCTTCTGTTGCTGGTCCTGTGGCTGGTGTTGGTGCTGGTGCTACTGCTGCTGGTGCTGCTGGTGCTGCTGGTGCTGCTGGTGCTGCTGGTGCTGCTGGTGTGGTGGACCAGCCCCAAGGCCCTCAAAGTCCTGCTGATGAGGGCCCAGAAGACCCTGCCAGAGGGAGGAAGAGGCAATCGAAGGAGAAGGAGAAGGGGGAGAGGAAACAGTACTCCATTGCAGAAGAGCATGAGGAGGAGGTGCTCGAATGGTTGAGGGAGAACGAGTACCTGTGGTGGAAGGGCCACAGGCAATATCGAGACAACAAACGGAAGCAGGCGGCTTGGAGAGAGAAGGTGGAGAGCCTGGGATACACTTCTGATGTCCTCCTGGGGTGGTGGAAGCATATGCACACCTGGCATGGCAAGCTGCACTGAAGAGATCCGGGCAGGCCCCTGTCAAGCTGACGGACCGGGAGACCTACGTCATGGCTAGGTGCAGCTTCCTGCAGGGTGAAGGAAGGGCTCCGCCACCGAGGAGCAGCCCCTCTGTCAACCCTCTCCCTCAGACAGCCCACAGACAGGCACTCCTCTTCCAGCCAGGAAACAGCCAGTGTGTCTAGGCGGGTGTCTGCAGAGTGCCCCACGACAGAGACCCCCCCGACAGCTTCACACCCCATGCCGGAGGACGTGGAGGATCCCCTGACGCAGATGGAGCAAGAGGAGGCTGCAGCCACCAGAGACCAACCCACCCCCACCCCCAGTTCCACCTCCACAGAAAGCAGGCAGAGAGGCAGACCGGAAGGACAGAGCCACACTGTCCTCTTGGAGATCAGGGACACAATCAAGAACAGCGTAGATCTCCTCTCTCAGCTGGTACACTTCGAGATTCCATCCTCAAACCGCAAGCTCTTCCTCACCTATGTGACCCAGACCCTCATGGACATGCCCGAGCCCCAGTACCAGGTGATAAAGGAGAGGATCACTGGGCTTCTGCACCACCCTCCAGACCCAGCTGAACCTGCTCCCACCCACTCCAGGTCTGCTCCTCCATCCCAGGCGATGTCACAGCCCTTCCAAGGCTTTCCACAGGCCCTCACCTACCAAGGCTACTGCTACCAGGAGTTCCAGCAGCACATTCCAGTCCAGGCACAGGTTCATCGCCTGCCACAGATGCCACCAGTGCCACCGACACCACCGATGCCACCAACACCACAGATGCCACCGATGCCACAGATGCCACCGACGCCTCACCTTGCCCAGCTGCAGACCAGACAGCCCCACTACACTCCTCCTTCCTCCACCCCACAGCCAAGCCCCTCAACAGAACATCTGTCATCGGTCCTGTATCTGACATCCCAGGTCCTGGATGAAGAGCCTGTCAACCTCAAAGGCCTGAGCCAGCTCTCTGAGAGCTTCCTGCACACACCATCTCCTGTTGTCCTTTCAGGGCCAAGCACCCCAATGGTGCCTCAGACCAGCACTCCAGCCACTTCCACCTCCACAGTCCCTGGACCCTTTACACCTGAAACCATGGGCATGCCTCAGAGTGACTGAGAACAGTGCCAGAGACTGAGTTGTTACCTGTTGACTTTATCTTTGCTTGAGACACTTTACTTGGGTCATTTTACTTTTACAGTTTGTTATTAATAAAGGTTATCTTTGCTTCACATACTTGGTTCATTTCTTTTACTTAATAAAGTCTTGGTGGAAACTTTTAGAAAATGGTTAAGCCTTTGCATGCTTGTGGGATGGGCAAGGATAGCTGTGGGATGGATAATAGCTGTGGGATGGGCAAGGATAGCTTTGGGATGGATAAACCTCCAGTGCAAGCACAGTGGGACTGTATGGTCCACCCTCCCAGCTGCCACACGTGTGGCCTTTTTTATCAATGACAATTTATTCATTGATCAACACATTTCAACATAAACACAACTCTATATTAAATGCCCTGTTCATTGTAGGGCCACTCAACATACATGGCACAATCTCATCAGTGTTATGAGAGAGGCTCAAGCAAGCATCCATTAAGCATCTACCATCCTGTCTTGCCACTCCACTGCTCCAGCTGGGGAGTTACACCAGTGTTTCAGGAAGTTGAGCTGCTTCTTCCCTTCACGTGAAGCTCTGTTGGAGCCTTGCACATCCACAGTGTCTATCAGGTTTTGTCCTTGCCTCCATTCACCAGGCTCCATGTCACCATTGCCTTGTTGACGGTCCAGAAGCCTATTCTGCAACACTGGGTAGTGGGTGCGCATGAGATTGTGCAGGATGCAGCAAGCTTCCACGATGTTCCTCACAGTCTGTGGGCGATTCTGCATGGTGGTGATAAGTACCTGGAACCTGTTGGCCAGGATGCCAAAGGCGTTCTCCACCACCCGTCTTGCCCTGGACAGCCTGTAGTTGAAGATCCTCTCTTCAGGGGTGAGGTAACTGGAAGTGTAGCGCTTCATGAGGTAGGTTCTGAGGGAGAAGGCATCATTCCCCACAATGAAGTAGGGCACATCTTGTGTGTCGTTCGGCAGGGGATCTGGATCTGGGAAGCCCATGATGAGGTTGCGTTCCAGCCCCTCCTTGAGGTCACTGGCATTGTATACCTCGGCATCTGAAGCTGACCCATTGCCTGAAGCATCGATGTACATGAACTTGTAGTCAGCATTGACCATGGCAAAGAGGATGATGCTGAAGAAGCCCTTGTAGTTGTGATAAGTGGACCCTGAGTTGGCTGGAGCTTTGCAGGCTACGTGCTTCCCATATATGGCTCCAACGGTGTGGGGGAAGTTCCACCTCTGATACCACTGCTCTGCAACTTTCCTCCAGCCTTCTTCAGTGGTGGGATACTGGAAGAGCTCCTCCAGGTATTCTTCGATGATGGCCTGCACCACTTCTCTGACCACAATGCTGATGGTGTTGTGTGGCACCCTACAGGCATACTGCATGTTTCTTTATGTGGTTCCGGAGGCTAGGTGCCACAGAGTCAGTGCTACCTTCAGCCCAGGGTCCAGGCTGGGACGGAAGTTGGTGCTCGGCTTGGTCAACCTGGGTCTCAGACGCTCCACAATTTCGTCAAACATGGCTCATGGCATCCTCATGAAATGCTGGAATGCACGAGTGTCTTCATTCCTCAGCTCCACCATCAGCTTGTCATAGAGTCCAAACTCCACTCTTCTCCCGATCTATCGTCGGACCCAGACAGCTCTTGGATGTCTCCTTCTTCTCCTTGCATAAAAAAGGTGAAACAGTCTGAAGAGGGCTTGGTTCTGGTGTTGAATGATGGTGGCTACCAAAAGGAGTGTGCATTGATCCATGGTGGAGATCAATCGATGATGTTGAACAGCTGAAGAGGTCTGCACACCACGTCTGCTGGACCAAAAGTGAGACCAAGGTGATTTCCTCCCCTTTTTTATAGGAAATATCGGTTTTCCGCTAGGTGTCCTTCTGCATCCTCTAGACATCCTGCAGACATCCTAAATATCCGAGATACATCCCATATACAAACGGTTTTTCCGTTTTAATGCTTTTTGTCCGAGGTGCATCCACTTTCATCCTTTCTATGACCGTGCTACTAACGCTGTGGGGACGTTCTGCGTCCGTTTCACTTCCTCCCTCTTTCCGTTTTCTGCTGGATGCGAGTTGCGCAGATGCGCAGAGGATGCTGAGAGGATACAGCGGACGTTTAACGGATGGCGATGGACATCGAACGTTTGTTCCCTGTATGTGTCGCGGATGTAGAACGGACGCGGCAGAAAGTTCATCCGCTCAAAAAGTTTTGTGCAGCTCAAAACTTTTTGAGCGGATGAAATCTCAGTAGACGGATGCTGGATGGAAAGAACGTATGAATCACGCATGCAGTGAGTACAGAACGGATGCATTGTGTTTACCAACAGATGGCAAGTGTTTCTCTCTGTTTTACATCCTCTTTGCATCCGTTGGTGCAGTGTGACATGGACTTTAGAAATTTGAATCCCACCGCTGTGTGTGTGTGTATGTGTGTGTGAGAGAGAGAGAGAGAAAGAGAGAGAGAGGTTAGATCAGATCTCTCTCTCTCTCTCTCTCTCTCTCTCCCTCCCTTCCTCCCTCCCTCCCCCTCCCTCTCTCTCTCACCAACTTCAGCAAGCTACCGTCAGTCAAAATTCCTATTAATGATCCCTGGGATTTAAAATTATGAGTTTGGTGGTCCCTGAGGTCCAAAAGGTTGCCTACCCCTGTTCTAAATAACAAAGTTGTCAATTTATGTTCAGTTAATGAAAGCCTCTATATTTCTTAAAGGACAGGATTTGAAATGTGAAAATACTGCTGTGTTAATTGTAAGTTGGAATACATAAAAAAGATGATCCTTTTGGAAAGTGCATCCTTTAAACCTTTTTTGTTAGTATTTAGTTGTTCTTTAGTAATTATTAGCAATCATGGAAATTGTGGCAGTATATATGCCTTGGGAATATATAATAAAATGAAGCTTGGAAGTATACCTTACCTAATAGGATGGAAAGTGCAGACATCTTTCAGATCATATAAATAATTAATTTATATAATTGCAGAAAGTCCATGACTACTTCCTGCAATTAACCCATACCTGAACAAATCATAAAAGCCAGAAGATTTAGAACCACAATTTGCTCAACAAACCATAGTGATATGTGTACATATTTTACGTGTACAGAAAAGTTAGGTTGAAATGTTATGGGAGGACTTATAACAATCCAAACATTGCAATCCCAATAAGTAAACCACATAATGGCTTGGCATGATGTCTGAATCAGTATGTGCAAGATATATATGGGCCAAGGAATCCAATCTGAATTTACATTTTCCAGAAACTTCTGGAGAAATACAGATGATATGTTCATGCTCTACACATTTGTTCCAAGAAACATTTAGGAAATGTTGAAGATAAAGAGTGTGAATTAAAATATGACATATATGGGGAGATAGCTGTTGTTCATTATTGTAGAGTAGACTTCATTAGATTTATGTTAAATATTCCAAACTGAAGCATTTAACTGTGGCTATTTAGAGATAGACAAGGAATGAATATGATAGCTTATAAGTTGACTCTGACTAGCTCATTTATTTCATTTAAGTGCAGATGTTCCAGGTTCTTTAAGTATAAGAAATCAAGGGAGCAAGAATCTCTAAACACTCTGCCTCAAGCTTTAAATATGCTTCCTCCCAAATCTGGGTAACTTCTTTTTAATCACCTTTGGTGAATGGCTAAAATATGACTTTGTTGACATAATTTTGGAGACGAGGATCTATCCTACTTCTTGCCTAAACAGTACTATTTTACTGAAATCTTATGAGTGTTATTTTGTTTATGGTTTTTATTGTTTTTATGATTAATTTATAAACTACCTTAATATCTGTAATTGTGATACCATTGAAATATTGAAAATAACTAAACAAAGTTACATTAATCAAAGCATTAAATATATTTTAATGCAGCAATTTTATTTGAGAACATATCTAAATACAGTGATAGTATTTAATATTTTAACAAGATTCAGTTTCTTGAAATTCTGTCCAATCTTTACCATCAGCTGCTATATGGAGACATCTTTATTTTTTTCTCAGTAATAAATAAATTGATTGTATCTACATGGGTTAGTTCTGCTCACCTGTGTTGTGTCTGTTATTTATAAGTGCATGCTAGGAATTACAGGGACCTGTTATTCTGGTCAGAAAGGGAAGGTTTAAGATGGAGTAATTGAATCTAGCTGTCTCTCCCAGAGGGGATGCAGGGGAGGGTATTTTTCTCCACAGCCTCTAGCTAGATCTGATTCATTTTTGAACTATTTTTTTTTATTATTTGCCAGCTTCTCTCACCATACCAAATATGGCCCCATTGTGTTTCTGAGAATTATCCTGCTGATGGCTGTGGATGGACATAAGCTGAATGTGTAGGCCCATCCACTGTTTGCAATGGCCATTAATGCACTCAGCAATTTGAGCCCAGCAAGAATAACCAGTCAGTGTTGTTCTGAAAATTGTCCTTACTCTTTAAAGGCTTGATATATTTTGAAAATACTTGGCTTAAACTAATAGAATTTAATTTTGCCTTGCAGCTGTGTCTGTACTTCACTAATTATACATTATTTGAATAAGCCAGCAAAACAGGCACTATAAAATGTATACTCAAGAAAGTAAAATTGAATCCTTTCATCAAGAAAATTATATTCCTTATTAAATGCAACATACCATGCAATTTGTTTTGTACTTATCCACTGTTGCTGGACTATTTATGTCCTTGGTTCACAATTTTTCAGACCCAGTGGTAGTCAAAGCTGTTGGTTTACAAAACTGTAAATTATTTTATACTTTGCATTTAGTTCTCTGTCGTGTAGCATCACATTTTTTAACTGTGTTTTCTTCTGTTGCATTGATTCTTTGGGAATTTCAAAACATTGGGGGAAAATGTTTTTCTCTTTCCACCCACTGGGCAATGGTCACTAAAAAACTGCCATACAAATGTCTTCCTATTTCCTCATGCAGTATTTCAAATTATGTTTGCATATAGGTTCTTGCTGCTAGTGGATTTTGTTAGATTCTTCAATGTACAGTTAACAAGCAGCAATTTAAGGATGTTTATTTTAAGGATTACTCATTATGCTTTATGAGCAATGCATTCAACATTTACACACATACACACTGTGTGTATGTATATACATATACACTGTGTATATCTCTGTGTGTGTGTGCGTGTGTATATACACATACACGCATACACTGTGTGTGTGTGTGTGTATTTGCCAGCTTTTTAATGACATCAGAGACCTTGAACTAGAAGATCTAAATCTAGATTCTCCAGGCTGTTTTCTCTGATTATGTTCAGGCTGAAGATTGAGAATTTCCACCTTGGGAATTTGGCAATACCTGGCTTTTGGCAATACCAACATGTTTGGGTAGAACAGACTAAAATTAATGTATAATAGGTTTGTTCTCTCTGCCACATTGTTATTTTGAGGAAAGCTTGGATGGTAGCAAATATTCCACTCCAATCAAACATTGCATGTAATATGGAAGTTTAAAGAACCTGTTCCTGTCTCAGTCTGTTCATTTTTCTCCTTTAATAAAGAGAATGAATAGAAGTACAAATGCCCTTTTTCTCTTAGCTGATATCCGAAGAGTACAACATATACATCTTGTACAAAAAATACTGTGTGGCATTGTTTCTTAATGAGTATCCTCCTTTTCTACTGACATTAGTGATTTATCTCTGTCTCAAATTTCACTTAGACTTAGATAAAGAGAGAACATGACGTGCAGATATGTAAGTCCCCTTTTATCTCTTCTTCGATATTGTAGGAATTCTACTTTAAATGCGGAGCACACCCAACCTCTGACAGTGAGACATCTGTGCCGCTGAACCTCATTACAACAAATACTCGGTACATCTCATGTATAACCTGTACAGATGTTAGGTAAGTCAGCTTGAAGAATGCTGATGGGTAGTCTTGGCAATACGGGAAGCTGATTTGGCGTCTTGTCTTCTTTTCCTTCTGTAGTATCTTTTCCTTTGTCATTCTGCTGAAATGTATATTAAATTCCCCCCAATTAACTCCTTAGCTTTCATAATGGACATTAGAAAGTTTATTCTAAATCTGAATGGATGAACAAACTGTTTCATGTTTTGTGTACTTAACAGATTATGTGCCTATATAAGTGCTTACATGGAAATCATTTTCCATGTGTGGAAAAACTAAAGACTAAAAAGCTTTAAGAATAAAATATATCTTTTTATATTTTCCACATTTCCTAGCACATTACAGTATTAATGATTTCCTACTGTTATTGCCTTGCCACTCTTTATTGCAAATTATATTGCTATTGAACATGGCTTTTTACTCTTCTTGCTGATAAGAGTGAATGAGCAAAACAGAAACGCATGGAGCTTAAACAATGTTCAACAATGATGTTTAAACATTAGAATTGCATCTCATTTGTTTAAGACATAAAGAAATTTCATAATCTCTTCCTTTCTATACTGCAAAACAATGAAATACACACACACATACACACACACACACACATTCTTAGATGACTGTATTCTAAAACTGCCTTCTGCAAGTTTTTCTCAAAAAGCAGTGACAATGGTGATCCCACAATTGTTCCAGAATCTTGTTTATAGAATTTGCCAGTTCACTGGATCCAACTAGTATTTATAAGTGGTTTGCAGTATTTCTGTACTTTTGCTAGAAAACTATATGGCTGTGTTCCTAGAGTAAATAGGATTCAAATTCAATTCAAAGCCACTTTAGCTTTGCCATTATCAACATTTCCCTGTTAGTGGGGCAGAAAAACATTCTCAGTGAAACACATGTAAATAAATGTTCATTTTGAACTATCCTCATCAATATTTAATATTTAATAATTAAAAATAATTAATTCAATATTTGAGGAGCTGCCACAAAGAAGAGAGGGTCAACCTATTTTCCAAAGCACCATAAGGCAAGAGAAAAAGCAATGGATGGAAACTAATCAAAGAGAGAAATAACCTAGAACTAAGGAGAAAGTTCCCAACAGTGAGAACAATTAACCAGTGTAATGATTTGCCTTTAGAAGTTGTGGATACTCCATCATTGGAAGCTTTTAAGAAGAGACTTGACAGCCATTTGTCTTGAATAGTATAGGGTTACCTGCTTGAGCAGAGGGTTGAAATAGAAGACTTCCAAGGTCCCTTTCAACTCTGTTATTCTGTTAAACCTGAAGAGGTATGATTTAAATTAAAGAGAAAGGAGCAAAGTATACGTCACCATCTTTTAAAACAATAGTTGAAGCATTTCATGGAGAAATAAAATCCTAGTAGGAATTATTCCAATAAAATGTGAAGTATTCTAGATTTCTCTCTAATGAAGTTCATAATTTTGTCAGGAATAAAATTACATGGATAATAAAACTGTGTAACATTTTCCCATGTAGATACTTAAGAGACCCACTTAAAAAGTGAGATTATGCTATGTGTTCCTTACTTGTAATATTCATCCAAACTAACTCCTAAAGTGCAGCACAACAAACTGCTAGAGAAGTAGATTTCCCCCTCTTATTTCTTATTCCTTCTCTATATGTTTGAATTGGTCATAACATTCAACAATTTTTATTGCCCTCCTGTTCTAAATTGCCTTTACCTACAATTGCCATTCCAGCAAGAAGTGGCATTTGACATGGATGGTTTACGGATACTTGTGATACTGAACTCATAAGAAATAGCACTGTGACAATTTCAGAAAATGGTGAATATGTTGAAACAGGCATTTTCCTCCTGAAAATAAATGAAAATGGAATTACAATGTAATTCCCATGGACATTTACAAAATGTATATGCTTTTGCATTCTTTTCCCCAAATGTGTTATGTTTCCATCAAGAAGCTTTTTAATGTAATGTTTTAGCCATTATTTTCCCAATATTTTCATTTGCTATTGATAAAAGAAAGGGGTTAGGGTACATAGCTCATATTTTGATAAACCGCTTCAGATACCAGTATAAATATTTATATTAGCAATAGGACTTAGAGTTATGTACCACTTTACAGTGCTTTACAGCCCTCTCTAAGTGGTTTACAAAGTCAGCATATTGCCCCCAACAATCTGGATCCTCATTTTAAGCCCCTGTCAAACTGCACCAAGGGATGGAAAGAGGATGTAAAACGGAGAAAAATACTTGCCATCCGTTGGTTAACGTGATGCTTCCGTTCTGTACTCACTGCCTCCGTTTTGCTTCCTCTCTATCCGTCCAGCATCCGTCTATTGACATTTCATCTGCTCAAAAAGTTTTGAGCTGCTCAAAACTTTCTGAGCAGAAAATGTATCCAACGCATCCATTCTGCATCCGCTAGGCATACGGGGGACATCCGTTCTGCATCCGTCAGCATCCGTTATGTGTCCGCTATATCCGCTAGGCATCCACTGCGCATCCGCATATCTCACATCCGCTCTAGCAGAAAGCGGACACAGGGAGGAAGCAGAATGGACGTGCAGCGTTAGTAGCATGGACGGAGAAAGGATGAAAGTGGATGCAGCACGCAAAGAAAGCATTTAAAATGGAAAAAACGTTCGCAGAGGGGACCTATCTCGGATAGTAAGGATGTCTAGAGGATGCCTAGAGGATGCAAAAGGACACCTAGGGGAAAACCTATATTGCCTATAAAAAGGGGGAGCAACTCACCTGGATCTCACTTTCAGTCCAGCAGCCCTGCTGAGCAGACCTCTGCAGCCTTCATCTGCCTCTTGCTCTTCCACAGCATCCAGTCATGTCCACCTTGGATTGTAACAAACTCCTTTTGGTAGCCACCATTGTTCTGCAACACTGCGAAGCCATCTACAGGCTCTGTGAACTCTACTACGGGAAGAAAAGGAGGCGGCCAAGAAGCGTCTGGGTCCGAAGATGGATTGGGAGAAGAGCAAAGTAGGACTGTACAACAAGCTGATGGTGGAGCTCAGGAACGAAGACCCTCGTGCATTCCAGAACTTCATGAGGATGCCTCCAGCCATGTTTGATGAAGTTGTGCAGCGCCTGACACCCAGGTTGACCAAGCAGAGCACCAACTTCCGGTCCAGCCTGGACCCTGGGCTCAAGGTGGCATTGACTCTGCGCCACCTGGCCTCCGGGACCACCTACAGAAGCGTGCAGTACGGCTAGAGGGTGCCACAAAACACCATCAGCATTGTGGTCAGAGAAGTGGTGCAGGCCATCATCGAAGAATACATGGAGGAGCTCCTCCAGTGCCCCTCCACTGAAGAAGGATGGAAGAAAGTTGCAGAGCAGTGGTATCAGAGGTGGAACTTCCCTCACACCGTTGGAGCCATAGATGGCAAGCACGTGGCCTGCAAAGCACCAGCCAAGTCAGGGTCCACTTATTTCAACTACAAGGGCTTCTTCAGCATCATCCTCTTCGCCATGGTCGATGCTGACTACAAGTTCATGTACATCGATGCTTCAGGCAACGGCTCATCTTCAGATGCCCAGGTATACAACGCCAGTCATCTCAAGGAGGGGCTGGAACACAACCTCATCATGGGCTTCCCAGATCCAGACCCCCTGCCCAACGACACGCAAGATGTGCCCTACTTCATCGTGGGGGATGACGCCTTCTCCCTCAGAACCTACCTCATGAAGCCCTACACTTCCAGTTACCTCACCCCTGAAGAGAGGATCTTCAACTACAGGCTGTCCAGGGCAAGGCGGGTGGTGGAGAACGCCTTTGGCATCCTGGCCAACAGGTTCCAGGTACTTCTCACCACCATGCAGCATTGCCCAGAGACCGTGAGGAGGATCGTGGAAGCTTGCTTCATCCTGCACAATCTCATGCGCACCCGCTACCCAGTCTTGCAGAACAGGCTCGTGGACCTCCAGCAAGGCAATGGGGACATGGAGCCTGGGGAATGGAGGCAAGGGTGAAACCTGATAGACACTGAGGATGTGCAAGGCCCCAACAAAGTCTCACGTGAAGGGAAGAAGCAGCGCAACCTCCTGAAACACTGGTGCAACTCCCCAGCTGGAGCAGTGGAGTAGCAAGACAGGATGGTAGATGCTTAATGGATGCTTCCTTCAGCCTGTCTCATCACACGGATGAGATTGGGCCATGTATGTTGGGTGGGCCTACAATGAACAGGGCATTTAATAAAGAGTTGTGTTTATGTTGACATGTGTGGATCAATGATTACATTACGATTGATAATGAAGGGCCATAGGTGTGGCACCTGGGAGGGTGGACCACACACTATGTCCATACACCATGACCATACACTAGTCCCACTATGCTTGCACTGGAGGTTTATCCATCCCCACAGCTATCTCAACCCATCCCACAGCTAGCTCAACCCATCCCACAGCTATCTTAACCCATCCCAAAGGTATCCCTGCCCACCCCACAGCTATCTTAACCCATCCCACAGCTATTACCCATCCCAAAGGTATCCCTGCCCATCCCACTGCTATCCTTACCCATCCCACAAGCATGCAAAGGCTTAAACCATTTCTAAAAGTTTCCACCAAGACTTTATTTAATGAAATAAATAAGGCAAGTGTGTGAAGCAAGGATAATCTTTATTAATAACAAGCTGTAAAAAAAAAATGACCCAAGTCAACTGTCCAAATAAAATCTACAAGTAGCCACCCAGTCTCTGGCACTCTTATCGGTCATTCGGAGGTTTGCCCAGTCTCAGGGGTGAAGGGTCCAGGTGCTGTGGAGGTGGCTGCTGCTGGAGTTCTGGTCTGAAGCCCCACTGGGGTGCCTGGCCCCGAGAGGACAACAGGTGATGATGTGTTGAGGAAGCTCTCAGACAGCTGGCTCAGCCCCGTGATGTTGAGAGCTCCTTGCTCCATGCCATGAGGTGTCAGTCCCAATACCGACGACAGATGTACTGAGGCCGGGCTTGGCTGTGGGGTGGAGGAAGGAGCAGTGTAGTGGGGCTGTCTGGTCTGCAGCTGTGTGAGGACTGGTGTGGGTGGCATCGGTGACGTGGGTGGCATCAGTGGCATCGGTGGCATCGGTGGCATCAGTGGAACCGGTGGCAACTGTGGCATCCGATGACTCTGTGCCTGGACTGGGAAGGGCTGCTGCCTGTGCTGCTGGACCTCCTGGTAGCCGTAGCCCTGGTAGGTGAGGGCCTGTGGAAAGCCTTGGAATGGGAGGGACATCACCTGGGGTGGAGGAGCAGACCTGGACTGGGTGGGAGCAGGTTCCTCTGGATCTGGAGGGTTGTGAAGCAGCTCGGTGATCCGGTCCTTCACCACCTGGTACTGGGGTTCCGCCATGTCCATGAGGGTCTGGTTGACATAGGTGAGGAAGGGCTTGCGTTGGAGGATGAGGAGTCGGTGTGGACCAGCTGAGAGAGGAGATCTATGCTGCTCCGGATGGTGTCCCTGATCTCCAGCAGGACAGTGTGGCTCTGCCCCTCGTGTCTGGCTCTCTGCCTTTCTGTGGAGGTGGAGCTGGGGGTGGATGCAGGTAGGACTGTGGTGGAACTGCCGTCTCCTTTTTCCCACTGTGCCAAGGAGTCCTCCACACGCTCTGCCATGGTTAAAACAACTGTCCGCGGGTTCTCCGCCATGGGATGCTCCACAGAAACCTGCCTGGAGACAGGAGCTGTGTCTCAGCAGGCTGCCGGAGAGAGAGGGTTGTGAGAGGGGCTGCTCCTCGGTGGCGGATCTCACCCTCCAGGAAGCTGCACCTGGCCATCACGTAGGTCTCTCTGTCTGTCAGCTTGACTGTGGCCTGGCCAGATTTCTTGAGGTGCAGCTTCCCGTACCAGGTGTGCATATGTTTCCACCAGCCGAGGAGCATCTCCGATGTGTAGCCCAGACTCTCCACCTTCTCTCTCCAAGCAGCCTGCTTACTTTTGGTGTCCCTGTAGAGCCTGTGTCCCTTCCGCCATAGATACTCATTCTCTCTCAGCCACTCCAGCACCTCATCCTCGTGTTCTTCCTCAATGAAGTGTTGCCTCCTCTCCTGTTCTCGCATATGCCTCTTCCTCCCTTTGGCAGGACCAGATGGGCCCTCATCAGAGGGCTTCCAGGTTGTAGGGGCTGCTCCTCCACACCACCAGCAGCAGCAGCACCAGCAGCAGCACCAGCAGCACCAGCAGCACCAGCAGCACCAGCAGGACCAGGATCAGCAGCAGCAGCAGCGCCAGCACCACCAGCAGGACCAGGATCAGCAGCAGCAGAGTAATCACCAGCAGCGCCAGCAGGACCAGGAGCACGAGCAGGACCAGGAGCACAAGCAGGACCAGCAGGACGAGCAAGACCAGGAGCACGAGCAGGACCAGGAGCACGAGCAGGACCAGGAGCACGAGCAGGACCAGCAAAACCAGGAGCAGCTTCAGCAGAGTAAGCACCAGCAGAAGCACCACCGGCAGAAGCAGCATCAGCAGAGTAAGCACAAGCAGAAGCACCACCGCCATAAGCAGCATCAGCAGCTCCTCCAGAAACAGCATCAGCAGAAGCACCACCGCCAGAAGCAGCATCAGCAGAGTAAGCACGAGCAGAAGTACCACCACCATAAGCAGCATCAGCAGCTCCTCCAGAAGCAGAAGCAGCAGAAGCCCCAGCTGCAGAAGAGCGATCCCATGCTACAGAAGCCCCAGCAGAAGCAGAGTGAGGGCCAGTGGGTGGGAGGGTGGCCCTGTCCCTCTTGCCAGGGGTGGCAGCAGATGGCTGAGGCTTTCTCTTCTTCCCCATGGTTGTGGGGTTGCTGGCTGGCAGCAAGGCTGGCAGGCAGGAAGGCTGGCAGGCAGGCTGGCAGGATGGCAGGCAGCAAGGCTGGCAGGCAGGCAGGCAGGCAGGGCAGGCTGGCAAGGCACTCTATGTGTCTGGAAGCAGGTCTTTCCTCTGAATGGTGACCTGCTTGGGAGCTGCCTCCCTTTATATCTGCGGGGCTGATGCAATGCATCCTCCCCGCATGCGCAGTGAACGCTACGCATCCGCTAGGCTTCCACTCTGCATACACTTCATCTGCTAGGCATCTGCTGTGCATCCGCTTCATCCGCTCGACATCCGTTCTGCATCCGCTGTATCCGTTCCACGTCCGCTTTGCTGCAGCCACCCGGAAGCCTTGCAGATGTGCCATCCGCTCCCATCCGCTTCCATCCGCTAGGCTTCCGTGGAGCATCCGCTTTCCATCCGCCCTGCATCCTCCCCCTGTCCGTTCCTTTCTGTGTTATCCGCTCTGGTTATGCAAATTTTTGCCCCTTTTGAGAGCGGATAACAACGGATGGAACATTTTTCTCGTCCGCTGTGTCCTTTTTACTAACGTTTTGCATCCGTCGGCCAGTGTGACAGGGCCTTTACCAACCTTGGAAGGATAGAAGGCTGAATCAACCTTGAGCCAGTGAGAATTGAACTGCCAAACTTCAGGAAGCCGGCAGGCAGCAGAAGTAGCCTGCAGTGCTGCATTCTAACCACTGTAGCACTGTGGCTTCACTTCACTTACATTTTGCAAAATTAAAAATATTTCAAATAAGAGTATTTTTATTTTTCAAGTTAAGAGGGCTAATAAACCTAGGAGGAAAGAACTTGTGAATAGAATAGAATAGAATAGAATAGAATAGAATAGAATAGAATAGAATAGAATAGAATAGAATAGAATAGAATTCTTTTTTGGCCAAGTGTGACTGGACACTCAAGGAATTTGTCTCGGTGCAAATGCTCTTAGTGTACATAAAAGAAAAGAGTCATTCATCAAGAGTCAAGAATCATAAGGTACAACACCTAATAAAGTCATACGGTACAATAAGCAATCAAATCATACTAAGAAACAGTCAATATAAATTGTAAGGATATAAGTGGCAAAGTTACAGTCATACAGTCACAAGTGGGAGGGGATGGGTGATAAGTGATGAGAAGATTAATAGTAATGCAGACTTTGTAAATAGTTGGACAGTGTTGAGGGAATTATTTGTTTAGCAGGGTGATGGCGTTTGGGAAAAAACTGTTTTTGTGTCTAGTTGTTCTGGTGTGCAGTGCTCTATAGCTTCATTTTGAGGGTAGGAGTTGAAACTGTTTGTCTGGGATGTGAGGGGTCTGTGAAAATATTTTCACAGCCCTCTTTTTGACTTGTGCAATATACAGGTCCTCGATTGAAGGCGGGTTGGTAGTAATTGTTTTTTCTGTAGTCCTAATTACTCTCTGAAGTCTGTGTCTGTCTTGTTGGGTTGCAGAACCAAACCAGACAGTTATAGAGGTGCAGATGACAGAATCAATAATTCCTCTGTTGAACTGTATCAGTAGCTCCTTGGGCAATTTGAGCTTTCTGAGTTGGCACAGAAAGAACATTCTTGGTTGTGCTTTTTTGATGATGTTTTTGATGTCCATTTTAGGTCTTGTGATATGATAGAACCCAGAAATTGTTTATGAGCAGAAGCCGATTTCTCAAAAAGGTGTTGAAGATAAACAGATGTTAATCTTTTTTCCAATTTAGCCACAACACAATATAGATCATGGAATTATTGCTGCCTTGACTGTTTGCTGATAGTAGTTAGGTATGAAAATAAGTCTTATTGATCAGTTAAAAGATGAGTCAGTTTTGAAAAGAATGATATTTTTATCAGTTCACTGATATCTGAGAATTATAAGACTGTGATTTCTTTTTCATCATTTATCTTTGAGCTATTCTATTCAGAATCTTGATTGATTGCTGTATCCATTAGGTGTGAAATGCTACCCAAACTCCATTGACTCAGAGTAGCACAGGCACTTGTCTGTTCATTGCACAAAGCACAACTGGCAGTGTTTATACAACATGCTAAAGGGTACATTCATCAGTTACAAACTGTACTAAATGAGTTCATCCAGTGTACCTAAGCAAACCTACCTAGAACACTGGTTTAAGGTGTTGCATCCACCTAGCCAATAATATTACGTAAATTGACTAAGTTGAAGCAGTTACTACAACTGAACTGTGGAGTGGTCCATAAAAATCCCATGATGTAAAATAAACTACAACCACAGTCCTTTTAACAGTTCCAAGAAAGCTCCACATCCATTTGCACTTCTCAGGTGACTTCCAAGGACACAGATAACCTCCAAATGGCCTCAATGACTCTCTAAAAGAATGCAAATGACCAGCGGTCTGCAAGGAATATAAATCCTTACATTTCCTACCATCCAGTCAGAGTTGAAGAAGCTTCTGGATGAGAAGTGAAACATCTTCAAAGAAAAACAAGAAAGTCCAGTTGCCTTTTGAAAAAGCACCTTTGGGACAACCATGACCTGGATGATTGGGAATCTCCATATACTTGTTTTATCCAAACCTTTATGCAGTGTTCTTCCTTTTATTGCCATTATAAATAGGCAGAGTACATAATACACATGCACAGCAAGAAAAGGGCACAAAAGACAGATTCTAGTGCTTCCATAATATACTTACCAGATCATTCCCTCTTCCCACTCCCAATATGAAAAGACCCAATACAAAAACCAACATAAAAACCACACAATTCAATCTTCACCAGAACAATATTGCAATTTACCATATGCAACACAAATGTTTGTTGTCGTTGTTGCTTTGGACAGTGAACCTATTCCAAAGAATACAACAATAGAAGTATTGATGTTGCAATGTACAGATAACCCATCCTTAATAACTGCCCTGTTTAGTGACTGAAATTGCAATAGTGCTGAAAAAATAACTTTACCCAGTCCCGACACTTAACAATTGCTGCAGCATCTCACAATCACATGAAAGATATTCAGGTTTTTCACAGCCAGCTTTTGACAAATAGAGTCACTGGAGAAGCCAGCAGTAAATTTGCAAGTCACTGTCACATGATGTTTCACTTAATGACTGCATTGCTTAATAATGAAGTTGCCTGTACTAATTGTGATCATTAAGTGAGGATTACCAGTAAAACCTTATTTTTAATAAAGGCAAAGGAGATTTTAAAAAAAGGAAAGCAGCATAAAATCCAACCAAACCCCAATCTCTTTCAGAAATGTACCATGCTAAATATTTCTCTTTCAATTGCTGCAGTTATTTCTGGCATCTATAGAGCACGGATTGTCCAGCTTTGTTGGGCCATGGCTAACAAATTATAAATTGATTTGCATGACAGGCCCCATTACTAGAACAAATGTTTCCATTGGGATTACAATGGTACAAGAAGTAAATATGCATTTATTTTAATAATAACATTTTAAACTAAACTAACACGGGAAATGTACAACTGTCCCTTTGCAGGCTTGTGTAGGTAAATTCCAGAATAAGAAGGAATAGGCCTCCCATCCTGCCCCAAAAGTACTTTTTCAGGAGGAAACTGGACTTTCTTGTTTTTTCTTTGGAGATATTTTGCTTCTCATCCAAGAAGCTTCTTCAGCTCTGACAGGATAGTGGAAGATGGAAGGATTTATATTCCTTGCAGACAGCTGATGATTTGCAGCCTTTTAGAGTGCTCCTGGTTCCTGTAGTCTGCAATTTTTCCCTCTGGAAATCCATTTCTACTCCCACTCCATTCAAAGGGTGCTCATCCCAAATTGTATAGCTAAAGCATGTTCCTACTTTGTACATGAAAAAATAAAAATAGAGATGCTTCTCCCAAATTACTGAAAACCCTCCAGATGGTCCCAGCTCTCGCTGTTAACTTTTCTACTGAATATCATGATCCAAGATAATTGATTTATTTATTTCTTCATCATAGATCTATGGCTACCCATCACTGAGCAGGATTCAAACAATGAAAACACATCTTAGATAGCCATTCAAAACAATTAAAATTAAATAAGACCACCAGAGAGTGTTTCAAATATTCAGATATAATATAGCCCTCTGATGGGCTCCCTGTTTCTCATTGTTTCTCCCAATCTCTTAGGAAAACCATATTTTGAGAATTTTCTGAAAGGCCAACAGAGTTGGTGCATTGTCACCTTCATATGGATAATATTAGTGGCAGCTTTTCCCCAAAACAAAAATTCCACTTATATTATAGTGGTTATCAAAGGTTCTGAATCTTCCTGGATGATGGGAGATATGATTAGTTGAAATAAAATACCTCCACAACTGGAAAACATTAATTTAAGATTTACATTTTTAAATTAATGGTGAAAGTAAGAGTTGGAATTGTTTCATTGAGAAGAGGAATGAAATGCTAGCATTCAAGAGCTATTGGAAAACAGAAACAACTTTATTTAGATGCCTAGGATGATCCTAGGTAGCCTTATGCTATGATCTGATGGCTCAGATTAGATTAGTTTAAAAGAGTTGGAAGAGACCTTGTAGGTCATCAAGTCCAACCTGTGAGGTGGAAGCAGATAAAAAACCACCAAAAGATTCATTGATCCAAGGAAAACAAGGTTTTATTCACGTGTCTGCAGAGACGGGTCCCCTCAGGCATTGAAGGAACACAGAGCAAAATTCAGGCAGCATTTTTATCCCCTTGTATGAGGGCTTGGCTCACATTCTTTCTGTTTTCAAATTGATAGATATATTTCGAAGGTTCATACTAGCTCCTTATCTCGCAAAAGTACTTATACGGTTTCTGACATCGCAGCACTTTATCACAGTTCCCCATTGTTCTCGCCTTATCTTGTTTTTTTCTCTTGTGCACAAACTGGAACACTTTCTTATTTAGCAGAACTACTGAGTTTGAGACATACTTCCTTATTCAATTCAATGGGCCATCCAACATGACTTCGGTTCTGCTCACAAATTCCCCCTTTTTCTTTTTCCACTCTTGTCTCAAACTCAAAGAGCAGATCCTCTGCTTCTTTCAGAGTGATTTCTCTCTGATACATCATTAGAGGTTCTGCTTCCTGCTTCTTCTCAAATCTTGAACCCAAGGATTTCCCTATCTTCCCACACGTTGTTATTGCACCAGGGAGACACTGAACACAACAACACAACAATACACAGCATATAATAATCAATATAATTCCCATTATGGTAGATCTAAACCAAGTGGAACTAGGAAGCCAAGACTATAGTGCTTCCCACAGGTCTGATAATGAGGAGTCACTTCTTTGTGGTAATGGATTAGAGTGAATACGTTCTTCCATTATTTTTACTGTCTTTGTAATATTGGGTTGGAAATCATGGATGTATACACAGCAATGTGAATGAATCAGAGCACACACACACCCTTTTGTAGCTAATACAATGTCTAAAGCATACCTATTTTGTAGAGCAACCTGTCTTACTTCAGAAAGCTCAGTGTTAATCATTTTAATATTCTTTATTGTATCATTGAACATTGTTACCGTGAAGTTATTTAGAATATGTATATCTCGGTAGTTCATGGCTACTCCCAATGGTGTTATTATACCACGGGAGATTTGGGTCCAGAGTCTCCGGGTAAGGCCAGATTCTGGGTCTCTTTTATTATGTATCCGGCCTTGGGGAAGGCCATCAAGTTTATATATCATCGGTATCACATACCCGAGTGTACATGTGCCACTCCAGTAAGGTGGCATCTCCCTGTATGCATATTTCCCGCACAATACCCACCTAAAGTTTTCCATACCATAGGTCTGTTGTGATGTTCGGGTCCAATTGATCATTTCTTCAAAATGCATACACATCTGATACTGATTTTGATTAAAATAATCTAATTTATGATAACTCTTGGTATAGCTATGGTTACTACAGGATGATGGCATATCAAAAGTCTTATTACATTTTTCCCAATCTCCTAAATGGAGCCCTCTAGTTTCATTTCTCCTAAAACACACATACGCCGTTTCCCTTAAATGAACAAAAATCCTTCCTGTTATATTTCGTTCTACACCATATTTTTCTGTCCCGTGCCCCTGTGGTCTTAGTCTGTTCTGATCAAGTGGAATTGCGTGTAGGATTAATCCTTCACCTGTTCTTCCTGGCAGGTGCATGCATAACCAGCAATTAGTGATGTTCAAGGAATGTGAGAACTTCTTGAGATCCTTCTTGAGACATTGTCATCCCACAAGTCCGTTCCCAAGTCACCCACAGGTCCAACATATTGTGAATTTCTTTGATGTATTAATGTAAATATAGTTGCAACAAACAGTCCTCTCCAGAGTTCAGTCGATAACTCCATGGTGGTTTCTGCTGGCTATTTCTTCAAGATTACCTTTAACGGCTGACTGTCCACTGGGATTGCCTTCCAAGGTTTCTCAGGTTCCGGTGCTTTCTTGACTCTGCTGTAATGCGTCCAGCCTCCTTCCCGAGTACGGACTGCAGATTCAGTCGTCAGTAGCACCTGGTACGGACCTTCCCAGCTAGGTTGCAGTTTTTCACTTTTCCAAGTCTTTATCAGGACCCAGTCTCCAGCCTCGTGTGGGTGTTGGCTACCAGCCAAAGGTGGTTGTTGCACCAACAGTCCCTGTTTGTGAAGAGAAAGCAAAGACCGAGACAGTGCCAGGAAATATTTCCAAAGGAACAAGTCCCTGAACTCTGGTATGGGATTGCCTAGTTTGGCCAAATAGGGTCTCCCCATCAGCATTTCAAAGGGAGAAACCCCTGTGTCTTTCCTTGGACAAGTTCTGATCCTGAGCAGAGCTAAGGGAAGATTCTTTGTCCATGGCAAGCCATTTTCAAGTTGTAGTTTGGTCAAGTGTTTTTTCAGTTCCACGTTCGCTTTTTCAATTTTTCCACTGGATTCAGGATGCCATGGCGTGTGTAATTCCCATTTCACCCTCACCACCTCCATTACCCTTTGCAGAAACTTTTGGGTGAAATGAATTCCTCTGTCTGAATCTATTGCTTCCATCATTCCATATCGTGGGATCATCTGTTCTAGTGAGATCTTGGTTACTGTGGGAGCTATGGCTCTTCTAGTGGGATAAGCCTCTACCCACCCTGTTAGTTGATCTTTGATCACAAGCAGGTATTTCCAACCTCCCTTTTCTGACAACTCAGTGAAATCAATTTGTGCTCTCTGAAAAGGCCAACCCACTAAGGGTCGCCCTCCCATCTCTTTCTTGCGTGCCACTTTCTTATTTACTTTCAAACAAATCAAACATTTCCAGCAGATGCTCTGAGCTACTGTCCACATCCTCAGACTCCAATAGTGAGGTTTGACAGACATGACCAAGGCCTCCATTCCCCAATGTCCTCCTTCGTGAACTTTCTCCAATATTCCCCTCATGACAATGGGTGACACCACCTTGACTCCCTCTGACGTCTTCCATCCCTCTGGGGTTTTGACACATCCCTCTTTCTCCAACTCCAACTTTTCCTTTTTTCCTGGCTCCCATTCCTCCCTCTCGTACTCCTTTTCCAGTATTGGTATAGATACCATTACCAACTCTATCTCCCCTGCAGCTTCCTTCGCCCATTTGTCCGCCCATCGGTTTCCCACAACCTCCGTTGTGTTTCCCTTCTGATGTGCGCTCACATGGACAATTGATACTTGGCTTGGGAGTTGCAATGCCTCTAAGGCTTGTTCTACTAACTGCACTTACTCTATTTGCTTCCCATCTGCCTTGATATACCCTCTTTCTTTGCAGATTTTCCCAAACGTGTGCACCACCCCCCATGCATACTTCGAATCAGTCCAAATCATTACTTCCATCCCCTCAGCCAATTCCAAGGCTTTGGTCAGGGCAAACAATTCACATTTCTGAGCTGACCAAGCATCTGGGAGTGACCCTTTCTCTATTACCTCACCTTCCCCGGTTACTATTGCAAACCCAGATTTTCGCTTTCCATTTTTCACCCTGCTAGATCCATCTATAAACCACCTCTCTCCCTTCTCCAATGGAGTCTCTTCCAAGTCCTCTCTAACCTTCGTCATGAGATCCACTTGCAATAGACAATCATGGTCTTCCGGTTCCCACGCCTGCCTTCTCCCCTCCAAGAATTCTGCTGGATTTAGATTCTTGTCTGTCCCTATTACCACATCAGGACTGGTTCTCAAAATGGTTTCATACTTCAATATCCTCCCTTCGGTCATCCAAGTCGTAGCCAGCTGGCTCAACACTGAGTTGACCTGATGAGGCGAATGCACCACCAAAGCTCCCCCAAAGGTTAACTTTTTGCTCTCCACCACCAACATCGCTGTTGCTGCCATAGCCTGAACACAAACTGGCCATCCTTTCACAACCGGCTCCAAACCCTTGCTTAGGAAGGCTACCGGAGGGTACTGCCCCCCCTCTTTTGGGCAAGGACTCCAACTGCTGTTCCCTGAGCCACCGCCACATACAAATGAAATGGTAATTTCAGGTTTGGCAAGGCTAAAACCTGAGCAGTTGACAAAGCCTTCTTCAGCTCTTCCCACCTTTCATTATCTCCCTCCTCCCATTCTATGTGCTCTCCCTTTCCAAGCAGCTTTCTATGCAAAAATTGTGCCAACACTGTGAATTGGTCTACACAGATTCTACAATACCCTAATAATCCCAATGCTTTCCGCACCTCTGTCTTGTTCCTGGGAGGAGCCAAGCTCATGATCCCCTTCACCCTTTCAGGGTCCAAGGACCTCACCCCCTGCTGAATGTAATGTCCCAAATATTTCACCTTTTTTTCAACAAACTGAAGCTTCTCTTTTGAGACTTTCAGCCCCTGCTCCTTCAGCCAATTCAACAGACTCACAGAAGCCGCTCTCACTTCCTTCTCTTTCTTCCCAGTTAACAAGTCATCCACGTACTGAATTAGGGTGATTCCTTTCTCTCTCTCAAATGACACCAATTTTTCTTCCGACACCTGTCCAAACAACAAAGGGCTCTCGGTATATCCCTGAGGAAGTACTGTCCACCTCAACTGCTGTTTCCTTCCACTCTCAGGATCATTCCATTCAAAGGCAAACAAGTCTCTCCTCCTCTCCTCCAAAGGGCACTCCCAAAAGGCATCCTTCAGATCTATCACAGTAAACCATTTGTCTTTGGGGGGGATCCGCCCCAAGATGGTATAGGGATCAGGAACCACTGGGAATCTAGGAACCACTATCTCATTGATCCTCCTCAAATCATTAACCAATCTATACTTCCCATCCTTTTTTATTACTGCTAAAACCGGTGAATTGAACTGTGACATAGTAGGTTCCAACAGTCCCTGTTTCAATAATCTGTCAATCACTGGTTTCAACCCTTCCTTACCTCTCTTACTCAGAGAATATTGTGGAGTCCACAGTTTAGTTATCCTTGGGTGTATCTTGATCTGAATGGGCTGTATTGCCATCCTACTAACCCCTTCACCTCCTGCCCACACATCTGATGATATCTTCTCCTCATCTTCCGTTGTTAGCATACACATGCAAACTTCCTTCCTTCTATGCCACAATTCTATTCCAAAAACATCCAACAAGTCTCTTCCTAGCAAGTTCACCCCTGAATCCGGAATATACAATATTTCAGTTTCAGTAACCACATCATTCAATTCCAATCTCACCTCTTCCAAAATCTTGACCTCTTGGGATTTCCCACTCACCCCAACCACCTTTAAAGTCTGCTTTGACCTGCATGCTCCCTCTACCGGATCGCATACAGATGTCCGGCTTGCACCGGTGTCGATCAGGAACAGCCGTTCCTGATGGTCAGGACCCACTAACACATTTACCAGTGGCTCCCCGCCGGTCCCTCTTGGGGAGCCAGAACTTCCCTAATCGTATAGGGCACAGCTTCGTTCCTCTGGGGTTTTGGGACATTCGCGCGCAAAATGTCCCTCTTTCCCGCATCTGAAGCAAGTTCTACTCTGGGACGGCCATTAGAATTGACCGCCTTGATTGCCCCCTGGACCTCCTTGCCTAACCGGGGGTCTCTACTCCCTGCTGGGAGATCTTTCATCTCTCCACCTTGGCCTTGGATCTGACATCTGGGTCTCCCTGTTTTTCCTAACTTCATTCTTGGCTGCCATTTGCACAGCAGCTACCATCATCTGAGACTTCTGTTTGGTTTTAACTGAGTCTCAGTTCACAAAAACTTGTTGGGCTGCTCTCATCAAATCTGTCATGCCCAAATCAGTCCATCCCTCTGTCTTCTGGATCTTTTTCTGGATATCTGGCCATGCTTTGGTGACGAATTGCATCTTCAGGAGAGTCTCGAAGGCAAGGATTTCTGGCTTCACTCCGGAGTACTTGGTTAACCCTTCACGGACCCGAGCACAGAAATCCCCCAGGGACTCATCCTTTCCTTGTGTTATTTCAAATGCTTTGGTCAAGTTTTTCCCTTGAGGGATGGCCAATTTAATTCCTTCAATGATCATGTGTTTCATGTCTCTCATGTGCTCCTTATGAGCGTTGTCATTGATGTTCCAATTTGGATTGGCTATGGGGAACTTTGTGTCTGCAGCCACTGCTCCCTGTTGCCCTGCATGTCTCCTATCCCAGGCAGCCATTGCTGCCCTCTTAATGAGGTTCCTCTCTTCGGGGGTGAAAAGGTGTCCAAGAATATACATCAGTTCTTGGTATGTGTTAGGGATAACATTGTCCACCCTAACTGTTTTAGGTGAAATACTAACTATGAATCATAGTTAGT
>BLBF01000017.1:53802790-53814000 GCA_015471245.1 Laticauda colubrina | reverse complement strand
GAGCCTATTCTGCAAGACTGGGTAGCGGGTGCGCATGAGATTGTGCAGGATGCAGCAAACTTCCACGATCCTCCTCATGCTCTGTGGGCAATGCTGCATGGTGTTGAGAAGTACCTGGAACCTGTCGGCCAGGATGCCAAAGGCGTTCTCCACCACCCGCCTTGCCCTGGACAGCCTGTAGTTGAAGATCCTCTCTTCACGGGTGAGGTGTCTTGAAGTGTAGGGCTTCATGAGGTAGGTTGAGAGGGAGAAGGCGTCATCCCCCACGATGAAGTAGGGCACATCTTGCGAGTCGTTGGGCAGGGGTTCTGGATCTGGGAAGCCCACCATGATGTTGCTTTCCAGCCCCTCCTTGAGGTGACTGTTGTTGTATACCTGGGCATTGGAAGATGAGCCGTTGCCTGAAACATCGATGTACATGAACTTGTAGTCAGCATCGACCATGGCGAAGAGGATGATGCTGAAGAAGCCCTTGTAGTTGAAATAAGTGGACCCCAAGTTGGCTGGAACCTTGTGGGCCACGTGCTTGCCATCGATGGCTCCAACGGTGTGGGGTAAGCTCCACTTCTGATACCACTGCTCTGCAACTTTCTTCCATCCTTCTTCAGTGGTGGGGCACTGGAGGAGCTCCTTCTTGTATTCTTTGAGGATGGCCCACACCACTTCTCTGACCACAAAGCTGATGGTGCTGGGTGGCACCCTCCAGCCGTACTGCATGCTCCTGTAGGGGGTCCCTGAGGCCAGGTGGCGTAGAGTGAGTGCCACCCTGAGCCCAGGTTCCAGGCTGGGCGGGAAGTTGGCTTTTGTCTTGCTCAGCCTGGGTGTCAGGCGCTGCCTAAGTTCGTCAAACATGGCTGGAGGCATATTCATGAAGTTCTGGAAGGCCCGAGTGTCTTCGCTCCTGAGCTCCACCATCAGCTTGTCGTAAAGTTGGTACTGTGCTCTTCTGGCTAACCATCTTTGGACCCAGACTTTTTTTGGGTGCCTCCTTTTCTTGCCGTAGTAGAGTTCACAGAGACTGTTGATCGTTTCACAGTGACGCAGAAGGATGTTGGCTGCCAAAAGGATTTTGTCGCAATCCATGCTGGAGATGACTGGATGCTTTGGAAGAGGAAGAGGAAGGCTGCAGAGGTCTGCACAGGTGGGCTGCTGGTCTGAAAGTGCGAAGCAGGCGAGTTGCTCCCCCTTTTTATAGGCAGTATAGGTGTCCCTTTGCATCCTCTAGGCATCCTCTAGGTATCCTTAATATCCGAGATAGGTCCCCTCTGAGAACGTTTTTTCCATTTTAAACGCTTTGTTTCCGTTCTGCATCCGTTCTGCATCCGTTCCGCGTCCGTTCTGCTTCCTCCCTGCATCCGGGCGGATGCGAGTTGCGCGAATGCGCAGCGGATGCCTAGCGGATATAGCGGATGCGTAACGGATGCAGAACTGGATACATTTTCCGCGCAAAAGTTTTAGGCAGCCTAAAACTTTTGGAGCGGATGAAACGTCAATAAACGGATGCTGGACGAATTGAGAGGAAGCCAAACGGAGGCAGTGAGTACATCGCGTTTTATTACGGATGGCAAGGTTTTTTTTCTGTTTTGCTTCCTCTTTGCATCCATTTTTGCAGTGTGACACAGGCTTTAATTGAAGCAACATTCAGTACGGCTGAGCTTCACATATTACATCAAACCCAGAGGCTACTGCTGCTCCTAATTAAGGAAGCACAACCTATCAACACCAAAACTCATTATTTGTTTGTAATTGCAGAGACAATTACTTCGGCAGAACTGATAGGTGTTTGGCTTTTAGAATAAAGGAGCATGTTCCAAAATGGGTCCAAACAGCCTTGAGTAATCCAACAACAACAGCAAATCATGGCCATAAAATGCTTTCTTCAGCCATTGTGAAACACGTACTTTCCATGGGTCACCAGGTGGATCAAAACTCTGTGTTTAAAGCTCTACTATGCCACTGGAACTCTCATTTCCTGTGTTTTGCTGAGGCTGTTAACTGTTTGAAACCACCCCTTGTGAATGCAAAAATGGCTTTATGTCAAGCTACGACTCCTGTGAGTGTAAGATTTGCTATTGGTTGCTTTCCTGTATGTATTATATACTTAATTGATTAATGGTCTTGCTAGATCTTATATTTAAGGCTAATTTTAACTGTGTTATTATAATATAGGAACTGATGAGTCAATGCAAAATGCTTGCATCTACTTCTGTTCATCTTTTGACTGTATTGGTTAAATTGTTTATCTATTCCTTAATACGGCTTTATGGCCAGTTGTTTATTATACTAAATAAGCAGTTCCATTCAGTTTAGATCTCTGAAACAGTTTTTCAGATTTACTGTTAAGATAATGAAGATTTAATAGCTGACCAGCTTCTGTAAGGCTGCTGTAAGCCAAGATAATAAACTGAGGATGACACAGCAGGGTACTTCCATTTTAAGAAGCTGTCTATATAAGGGACACCGTATAAGGGCATCTCTCTCTCCTCATGTTCTATCTCCATTGTAGTTCTCCATGTAGAGTTGAAGATTGATTGATTGCCTGGTATTTACTTAATATAGCTCCTGGGTTGTCTCACAATAGTAGTCACACAGTAAACACTCTGACAGGTTTTAGGCCCAGTACAGAGAGAAGGCCAGAGTGACTGGAGAGACTAGAGAGAAGAGAAACCCACTGAGAGCTTGCACCAGAGCCACAGGGGTTCTGTGACATGGTTTAATTGTGGTTAGTGGCTTGTGAAGGAAAACAGACAACATGGCCTCCGTCAGTGTAATGGGAGGAGGTTTATTGGTGTCTCAGCTGAATGAGACAAACTACTTTTCTTGGAATGTGAAGATAGAGTTGTACCTTCAGAGGGAGGAGTTGTGGACAATTGTTACTAATCCACCAGCAGTCCTGGTTGATGGGGACCAGAGGAAAAATGAGAAGGTTGATATAATTCTGGCTTTAAAGGACAGTTAACTGATCCACGTGAGGGGTCTCCAATCTGCAAAATAATGCTGGGAGGCATTGCGCAGTGTGCATGTGAGAGAAATTGCGGGCAGTGAAGTTGACAGGGAGACTGTATAAAGCATAGCTGAAACCGGGGGAGAGTATGTCCACACACCTGCAGAATATGAGAAGGACATTTCTTGAGTTAGAAGAAAGAGGAATGACATTTACTGAGGCACACGAGATGTATATGGTGCTCAGTTCATTTGACAGCTCATGCGACAGCTCTTGTTCTTGTGACAAGTCTAGAGTCTATGAAAGAGCGGGATTTAACCATGGCATATTTAACTGGTCAATTTTTAGAGGAGGAGCAGAAATGGCTGGAGAGGTGACCAGGAAAGGGAGGAGAGAACGCTCAACAGGTTTATGTATGTATATAGTTGTCTTGTATATAAACCACTGTTAAAGGACAAAGCCTCTGTGTCCTGTGTTTTACTCCTGGGTTGTCTCACAACAGTAGTCACACTGTAAACACTCTGACATTTACAGTGTTATCTAAAAGGCTGGATCTTCAGAACATGTTCATCTAAGTGGACTGACCATGGTTACATGATTGTCAAAATTAGTTAAGTTATGAAAGCCAGACAGTTTTTTTTTCCCCATTGCCATTTAGAAAATTTAACGTTCTGTTTTGCACATGGATAAAGCTACTTTATATAAAGAAAGGGAAATAAATGCAGACTTTGTCAAACCTCTTCTTTTACGTCTTACCAAAGTATAAATATTTACTTTTTTACTGCACTTTAATGGGATATCATAATAGTTCTTTCCAATTTGGCCAGCAAATGCAATATATGGGATTTGGAAAGAGGTGGGTGGGTTAAGTGGTTACAACATGGACATTTTACAAGTGTAAAATATTAGCTCCAATGTATAGCTTACAGATAATAGGATACTTTGCTAAAATAAAGGGTCCATATTTTCTTCGTGGCTAACTGACTATTTAATCTTTCCTAGTCAACAGCTGAGAATTTCTGGTGATATCAGTTGCATAAGCTAATTGTGTGATTTTTTTTTGCCATTGAATGGGTGGGTCTTATACTTTTCCTTTTTCTTGGTCCCTTAAGAGGATCTCTGTTCATGACAGAGGTTCATGAACAGTTAATCAAGAGTTAAATTGTGGTTTTATATAAATAATTTAGATAGAATACATATCCACTAACAGAAATACTTCAAAGGGATGGTTGAGTTCCCATTACTTTTACCTGACTAAAAAAGTGTGTCAATAAAATCCCTAATTATATTGAGTGGACATGAGCAAAATCTGAATGCATCAAGTATACTTGCATCTACTTCCAAAGAGCTGTTTGGATGTCTGAGTGCTACTTTTCCAGTAAGTGGATCTTTGCCTCTGTATCAAAGAACACATTACTGCTGAAACATAGAGCAAATTACTTCCACACGCTGGATGTAAATAAATGCATCCAACCCTACTCAGCTAATGAAATCAATATCTAGACAGTAAGAATTCTATATTATTCAGTAGTGTGGTTATTTCACAACTGGAAGTATCTTCATGAACTCACTTCTCCAGAATTTAACTCATAAAATATTGTGCAAACCACTGTTGAGATGTGGAATAAAAAGAACAAAATTGTTCTAGGAAATTGTTTCCAGGATTATGTATTGTATCGAGTAATGATGGGATTCAATTTCTTTTACTACTGGTTCTATGGGCATGGTTTGGTGGGCATGGCACAGCTTGGTGGGTGTGGCTTAATGGGCATGGCAGGGGAAAGATATTGTAATATATCCATTCCCACCCCTCTCCAGGGGAAGGATACTGTAAAATTTCCATTCCCTCCCCACTCCAGGGGGAAGGTTACTGCAAAATTCCATTCCCTCCCCACCCTACTAACCTGCTTTCCAGCTCTGGGCTCCTGTGCAGGGCAACAAAAGAAGACCCAACCAATTAGTTGGGACTCAGGAGGCAGAGAATAGATGGGGACGGGGCCAGTCAGAGGCGGTATTTGCCGGTTCTCCAAACTACTGAAAATGTCCGCTAGTGGTTCTCCAGAACTGATCAAAATCTGCTGAATACCACCTCTGGTATTGAGAGAGATGCTTCTATTTGTTACATTTATGGAAGTAACTATCAGCAAAGACAAAATTGAGATAATGTTTGTGAAACCACACACTTCTAATGGCATTTCCAGACTATTGTGGAACTGATATTGCAATGTTTGGACTAGTTTTTCAATAGATTGCAACTGGGAGGAGGAATTTGTAAAAATTTGCAGTATATCTTAACTTTTAACAGTAGATAGTCTGTCAAGCCATACTGGTGATGTTCATGGGAATTTTTTGTTTCAATAATCCCTTTAGTCATCCATTTAAGGCCCTGTCCCACTGCACTTATGGATGCAAAGAGGATGTAAAATGTTAAAAAAAGCTTGCCATTCATTGGAAAATGCTATGTATCCGTTGTGTACTCATTGCATACGTGTTTCATACGCTCTATCTATTTCATCCACGCAAGAAGTTTTGAGCTGCACAAAACTTTGTGAACGGATGAACTTTCTGCCGTGTACGATGTAAATCCATGACATATGAGCAACAAATGTTTTATGTCCGTTTATCATCCGTTAAACGTCCACTGTATCTTCTCTGCATCCTCTGGGCATCCTCGCAACTCACATCCGCTGCAGCTGAAAATGGAAAGAGGGAGGAAAGAAAGGGTACATGGAACGTCTATACATCGTTAGTAGCACGGAAATAGAAAGGATGCGTTTGCATCTAATATACATCTGCGTGGCATCCCCTTTCTTTCCTTTAGGTGTACATGATGCATCCACTTCATCTGCTATCATCCGCTAGGCTTCCTATGAACATCCGTTTAACATCCCTGTTACATACTACCCACGTCCGTTCTTTTCTGTTCTTTTCCGTTCTGTTTATGCAAATTTTCACCACTTTTTGAAGCGGATGACAACGGATGGAGCCACCCCTGAAATTTTGCTCATCCGCTGTGTCCTGTATGCATACGTTTTGCATCTGTCGGCCAGTGGGACCTAGCCTTTACTACTTTCTTTATTTTAAACTTTTATGTTACAAAAATAAAAGATGAGTGAAGGTTTGAAGATCCTGAGATTTGTAGCTCAGTATCAAAATATTTCAAGCATAGCTATGAGGTTACAATTAGTAATGGCATTTGAAAGAGAAACACATCCTTTTCCTACCAATTAGGCTTTCAATTTTATTTCAGCAATCTTGAAATGAAAGTTATACATGCTAACATTTGCAGAGACTTTGAACTTTCTTTACATGTGTTCTATATTAAGGATGGCCCTGAAATATGGCTTTGCATGCAAACACTGTAAAATTAGAATATTTTCTTCCCTCCTCTTTCCCCAATAAAGAAGAAAGGACCCCAATAATTAGGGCATTTTTTTCTTTTTCTTTTGTGTTCTAACAGAACTTTAGTCAAACATTAAGTATGCATTTTGAACATATAACAGACCCTTTACTGTTTAAAGAAAGGAATGACTTAGGTGGAATGTTTCTCAAGCCATTAATGGCTTTTTTTCATCTTTTTTCTGTTTCCCCCCCAAACCAATTCTGTCATTTCCTTCTGAATAATATAACAAAGCACGATAAAAAAATCTTTAAATAGCACGAATATCAAATAGTATCTATTAAACCCTGAATCATGCGATTCAAACTGCTTCAATCTATATTAAAAACAGAGGACAAAAGTGTTCCTTGTGAGAAAAAAAATATCAAATAATACCATCCGTCTAGAATCTGCAGTGTGACTGTTGTCAGATTGCAATGCTTTACATTACTTCACAAATCAAATGTAAGATTAAAAATTTTAAAGGAAAAGCTGTTGCATTTTTGTTAGCTATTTGGATTTCTCAGATTTGGAAGCTTATCAAAAGTGATTAATTACACTAATGCCTCACATGTGTCTATAACCAGTAATAACTATTTTAAATTTTCAAAGAATGAATTTTTAAAGAATGTGAATTTTCAAATCCTACTTGATAGCATCATGTGCTTAGTGTGATTTTATTTCCACATCTTTCTTCTTGTGTGTGGAAGGAAAATAGCAAACTATTAGAAATGAATATTGTTCGTTAAATTATGTCGTAATACATCCTTTAATCCTAATTCAGCTTTCAAGTGATTTCTTGACTATCTATACAATAATACGAGTGATTTTTCATGTACCAATGGAACCAAAACATCTAGATTTTAGGTTAAAATTAATTGATAACATCTTAATTGACCCAAAATATAAACCTTTTTTATGATGGCAGCCAAAATAAACACACAATACATCCATTATATTGGCTATATCTTATTAACTATGTAGAAAACACTTTCCTTTTCTTTCCAATGAAGAAAAAGACCTGCAATTTCATATGATTGTTGCTGCTAAATAGTTGCATTTTTAATGCAACATTAAAAATGCTATATTCTCCTCTAGCATGTTAATTAATATCAGTAATCCACTACATCATTTTATGTCATAAGAAATTTGCTCTATTAGTCTAGTGCTATGGTAATCATATAATCTATTATTGGCTGACTTCTTATATGAAAGGTCGCTATTGCATTGAATAGTTGTGCTCATTCTGTTAACTGTAGGTGAATGGGGAATTAAATCTGTTAATATTTATGATAAATTCTTATTGAATCCATATAGGCAAAGTTCAGTCCTTAGATTTATGCATGAAGTAATTGCAAAACCAAAATATCTGTACTTTCTTCAAAGATGAAATAAAACATTTAAAATAAAACTAGTTTATTTTATTAAATAACATTATTTTCAACATTTCTCCTTCTGATTTAAATATTAATATTTCATAAAATACTGATGTTTGTTGGTATTTACTTTTTGCAACCTCCTGAGATCTCCTTTAAACAACCTTGGAATTAAAAAATGTAGTGTTATTACAAGCTTAAGAAAAGATACTGAATAATAAATTCTGGATGTATCAGTGAAAAGAAAAGGTGATGATCAAACTTGAATATACATAAGTTTCAAACTTGGTTGAAAATGTATATTCCATAGTTCTTAAAAGATAGCATCTTATGTAATACAAAATGACAAACCATTTTAGATATTGTCCTTCTATTAGTTTGGTTTGGAAGCCATCATTGGAAATCTCTGCAGGATTTAATGCACTTCAGTGCCTACTTGGCAGATGTCAATAATCTCATTTGAAGAATGTAAATAAGAAAAGAAACCATTGATTTCAAGCAAACAAACAAACAAAATAGGTAGTGGGAATTACAACATATCCAATACTTTCCCAGGAAGTGAATGAATTAGAATTGGCATGTTATTTCTATATAAAATGAATACAAACAATTCATAAAATCAAACAAAAAAAATCTAGTATTCTTTCTATAGATTCCATAGTGATTATAATGGTTATTGTGAAGCAAATAGTACAGACTGGGTTTTTTGTTGTTATTCACAACTATTTATTACATGTAGACAATTAGACCATCTTTAATTTCACTCAGTGTGCTGCTTTAAAAAGGTGATGGGAAAAGGGCAAAGTGTAGTGGTGTGATTAAAAACATGAAGAAAGGATCTTGAAACATTCTGGGGACCTCCCAAGAACAAGTAATTTCACACTTACCTGAGTAGGCACCTATGTGCGTGTGCGTGCATGCGCACGTGCACACACACACACACAGAGAGACAATGGTGAATTGCTGCAAGTATGACTCTGGGTATTGGCCCAGCCAGACCAAAAATAGATACTGCTTTAGATTAAAAAGAGTTTTATCCAAGCATTCCCCTCCAAAATGTTTAAAATGTACACACACATTCAAACTATACTAATGAAGCAGGGGGGAAAACCCCACCCCTATCTATACAGCAGTTTCTTCATTTCTCTTTTTTTAAAAAAATGTAAATATACAAATCTTAATGACATATAAAACAAAATCAACATGTGGATGGTAAAACAGGAAGACTGATGCTACAAAGAAATTTCCAAAACCATATGTACAAGACCCTGTTTTTCCTCATATTTCATAGATTGTAATGCATGTTTAACAGCAGCAGTCAAGGATGTAGTTCCAGGCACCAGACTGCAGACCTTGCTTCTGATCAAAGGAGCTGATGTCACCCTTGCATTGATGTCACCAAATGACACTGGAGATACTAGTTTCCCGTGGTAAGAGGGGCAGGATTGCACTGTTTGTATGAGCCTCATCAGGATTCTGTTCTCGGTTAGTTTTTGCCTGTGGTCTCTGTCCATTAATATGTGTCATTGGGATATTGCAATAAGTATGCTGATTACCTATTGAGGTAAGAGGCAGGGTGCCAGTAGGAGGTACATCATATTCATAGCTTCGATAATAGTGTTTCTGACGCATCTGTGAATGATATGTGTTATGAAAAGTGGAACGCAAATCAGGGTGGGCAGTGGCAAGAGCAGTGGAGGTAGCAGCAGCCATTGAAATTGCTGAGACCGTTTGCAATTCCCCAAAGGGCCCCTGCTCACTAACATCTAAAACTTGCTCATGGGTAATAGGTTCTATCCTCTTAAAAGGCATTTCATACTGTAAACGTTTCCAGAATTTGGAATTCAACTTGTTGCATTTTGGTCCATGCCATTTAATAACAGTTAGAAGCTTGATGGTATGTTTCAGTGCCTCAACTTCCTGGTAGTTCATAATTCCTCGCAGTTCACTGCATTCAATGAGGATCACTTTAATTTCTCCTGTAATAAGCATGTTCCTAAGTCTGGTTTCCAATTCAAAGATGCTCCAGCCTCTTCTGACCACATAATTTGGAGTCATGACAATTATCAGTCGCTTGCTTTGGTCTACACATCTTGCCACGTCTTCTATGTAGGCTGATAAGCAAAAGAACAACTCAAGATCAGAAAAAACCCTATACCTGGACTGTGATCTGTAAGCAGATCTTTCCCCCCCAAAGTTTTATTGGATTTTTATTTTTAAGTACACATCAGTATTTGTAAGAAGATCTTAAATAAGTACTATTAATTTGCATCTTAAAAAGTATTCAATGCAAATTTGGAAATAAATATTTTCATGTACATCTCTGTTAAGAAGTATTGTTCCTAGGTGGGAACCCATTCAGAATAGGAAGAAAAAAGGAAGAGAAATGGCTTTCTCCATAGCTGTTTAAAAAACCCTTACCCTAACCCTTTCCAGGAAGCAAATAGAGAATAACTTCTCTGAAGGAAGAATATAAGGAAATATTTTTACTTCCTGGAGGGGGGAAATGAATATTTCAGGTAAATTTAATTTGAAAAAAAAAAAGAACACAACGAAAGAGCCAGTATTTCCACATTACATATTTGTTTTTATAGAATATATCCTATACCCATGATGACAAACCTATGGCACATGTGCCAGAAGTGGCATGCAGAGCCATTTCTGCCGGCACATAAGCTGTTGCCCGGAACAGATCCACTGCGCATATGTGCGTGTCCCCTGCCAGCCAGCTGATTGTTGGGTATCTTCCGCACATGCACATGGGAGACATGTGTACGGGAGACACGCATGCATGCGCAGATGGGCAGGGTGCATATGGGGTCACACATGCATGTGCAGGTGAGTGGGTGGGGTCACACATTCATTGCATTATGGATGCAGGCACTTTCAGCACACAACAATGAAATGGTTAGCCATCACTGTCTTAATACAGATTTTTTTATTGCATGCAGATGGACCTATTTGTCCACTTTTGGAATACAGCTCAGCCTAATGCAATCTAATTTCATCATTCCACTAATATGGCATGTTCTGTCTGTGCAAACTACAAGGGCAAAAGGGACATCTTTATTTGACTGGAACTGTTGAAGCTTGCCTGATGGATACTTTCAGTGGGTGGTGTCTATGAGAAAATCAATTTTATCGAGTTTGGTCTAAGTTGTCAATGGAAAAAGATGATTATAAACAGATTGTCTAATACCTTTATATTTAAGAGTAAAACAACTGATGAAAAGTTGTGATGCTACAGTATATTGCTATTAATCCAAAGACATTTTCTCTTGTATGTTTCTTGATAATCTCCATCATTTCAGGCTTCAAAGAAGTATATTTTCAGTTAATAACAAATACAAATTAGGTTAAAAGGACTCAGACCTATTTTTGCACTGACCTTTAAGCTAACTTTTCATCTCTGGGGATGTTTGTGGTAGCAGTAAGATAGGAAAGCATTTAAATGCCAGCTCATACTATCTATCTATCTATCTATCTATCTATCTATCTATCTATCTATCTA
>BLBF01000017.1:53750146-53802780 GCA_015471245.1 Laticauda colubrina | reverse complement strand
CTATCTATCTATCTATCTATCTATCTATCTATCTATCTATCTATCTATCTATCTATCTATCTATCTATCTATCTATATTAATCTAGTTCTAGACCAGTGGTTCCCAACCTTTTTTTCGCCCCGCATCTCTAAAGAAATTTCACTTGAACCTTGCACCCCCTGAAATATATGGTAAATATATGGTAGGATTGAATTATTTAATTATTAAATATATGGTAGAATCAAATCTTTTCAGCTATGTATGTGACGGCCACTAAATAACAATACTTAACTCTAAAATGAGAACAAAGTTAGTCCATTGCAAAAGAAAATAAAAATGCCAATATATAGCCAATATCCTATTATCTACCTGGACTTTTCTCGCACCCCCTGGAATATTGTCTTGCACCCTAGGGGGTACGAGCACCCCAGGTTGGGAACCCCTGTTCCAGACTATGTCTATAATATATAACTATATCAGTCTAGTTCTAGACTATGACTAGAATATATAGTCAGTTTTAGAAAACTGACAATTTAGTCAGATTTGTTTCTCCTGTTAGTTTTACTGCTGTTAAAAATATTTGGAAGATTTTATTCTTGTACGTGCAAGATATAAGACAAAATTTTATATAGACACTTTTAGTTAAACTAGACATTTTTAATTAGGCTATTAAGTTAGCTATGATATGGAATGAATTTTTCAAAGAATATTTAATTCTGTTATTATATATTTTATGTTAATAAAAAGCTATATATTATATCTTATTTTTAGTATGAGTACCATTGTAATTATAAATATGCTTTGATTACCTATCTTAATGGAATGTGTAATAAACAGCAATAGTACAGTATCATATTAAAATGTACCTAAACAGCGCGTTGTGTATGAGCTATGGAAAATGAGTGTATGTGCATAAGTGTGTGTGTTTAAAAACTTACTTCCAGTTGGAATTAAATCTCTGTCAGGAATGAATAGTTTGTACCCATAATGCTTTTCAAGTATATCTGGTAAGATCTCAAGAGCAAATCGTTCTTCTTCCCCAGTTTCCTGATTCCATTGGTCAGGATCCACTTTGGTATATGACAAATAGGCATCATAATCTTTGTTATCTGTATAAAGGCACAGAGAAGAGAGACAGATGAAAAAGAAATTTGTTTCATATTAATTTTCCTCTTCCTATTTTATATGTCCATGTAAATTATTCTGAAATATTTCTGAATTATTCTTCATCTTTTTTTATTCGACCATATATTGCTAAGTAGGTGCTTGTGCTACATCTTCTCTATAAAGTTTTCATGATCACAAAAGCCATTTGACTAGATTCTCATTTCAAACTGAAAACTAAATTTCCTTCTTCATTTCTCTACCTACAGCCTTCATAGGACATTTGCAATATTCATAGCAACTTCAGCATTTTAATCTTATAAAGATCCTAATGTATGTTAATGCAGTCAAACAGACAACATCAAAAGTGACAGACACATGCCCATTTTAAACTACAGGAAAAAATAATTAATTTTCACAATATGCCTTGGAAAAGTTCATAGGAGACATGCCAGAAATGTTTTTGTTTTTCAATAATACTGTATTTTCCCATAAATGTTTATATTATAAAATAGAATAGATCTTGGAGGTCTCATAGTCCAGCCCCCTGCTCAAGCAGGAAACCCTAAACCATTTCAGACAAGTGGCTATCCAGTCTTTCTTTAAAAACTCCAAGGATGAAGCACCCACAACTTCTGAAGGCAAACTGTTCCACTGGTTAATTGTTTTCACTGTTAGGAAGTTTCTCCTTAATTTCAAGTTGCATCTCTCCTTTCCATCCATTCCTTAAATGCTGGAATACTGCTATCAAAATACTGGAATACTGCTATATTTTATAGTCTACATTTAATAATGATATAGGCCTGTAGTTCTTTATCTGTGTCAGATCCGAATGTTATTTTGGAATTAGAATTATATTTGCTTCTGCCAAGGTATTTGGTATCTTGGCTTCTAGCAGTACTTCATTATAAACTTCTAGCATTGACAGACTCAATGTGTCTTGTAAATATTTATAAACTTTTGCAGGTAATCCATCTGGTCCTGGGGACTTATTGTTCTTTTGTCTTTTTATTGCCTCCATCAACTCCATTATCGTTATTCTTTCATTTAACATATTTTTAATGTTTTCAGGCACTTTTGGTAGTTTAGCTTTTGCTGCATCTTTTTAACACCCATTATTATTTTGAAGAGATTTTTCATTTCCCCCCCTCTCGACTTTTCCTTTTTTGAAGAGATTTCCCTTTCCCTCCCTCTATTCTGTTATAAGCTTTTAAAATATTATCTACTTGATTCCAACTTATCAGTCCTTTCTCTCCATTATCTTTATTTTCTTGCATCTCACTTTGATTTTTATCTCCCACTGCTTCTTCTAATTTCTGATTTATTTCCCAAATATCTTGTTCCTCTTCCCCCACCCCCCAAAAATTATTGCAGGCCTTCTACATTCAGTTCTTTATCTTTAGGCACTCCTCTTGTCTCCTTATTGTTCTTTATATTTTCATGCAGTAATGGGATCCAATTTTTTTTTTTTACTATCAGTTCTGTGGGTGCGGCTTGGTGGGCATGGCAGGGGAAGGATACTGTAAAATCTCCAGTCAGAAGTGGTATTTGCCGGTTCTCCAAACTACTCAAAATTTCTGCTACCAGTTCTCCAGAACTGGTCAGAACTTGCTGAATACCACCTCTGGCTTCATGCCTGTTTTTAAGCATCAAAATTATTTTTTCATATCCCTCTATTATCCCCTGGTAATCCATTGTATGACAATTCAGGAAAAAAATTACTCAATATATCTCTGTAATTCCAATGACTCAATATTTAAACACTCCCACTGATCCAGTTATTAGTAAAACAATCATTCTCATAGTTATATCTCCAATTTCCCTAAATTTATAATTTTTAAAATTCTTTACTATTTTATATTCCCAATTGTTTATTTTGCTAATTGTCCAAATTTTAAACTCTTATTTAATTTTCCTTCTTTTCTTTCCTTCTATCCCTTTTCTTCTTTGACTTCATGTGATGTTCTGTCAGATAGTATTAATAGTCCACATCTAAATTAATCCACTGTATTTTCTCCAATCTTTAGAGTCCTCAGTCCAACAACCAATATCGATAGTATTTAATTAATAACAATTTAGTTTATCTTTAAAAACTTCAAAAAGAAAGTGAAACTCACTCAGTAGTTCAAAATATCCAAATCACCTTCTGAGATAGAGTCAAGGTCAGACCGCTTTCCCAGCATTGTTTACTTCCTTCTATTAAGTGTTTTAGACATTCTACACTTTCATTAGAGGATTTCAAGCTGTAGTACTTTTCTTCTGCCAGTAGATGGAACTCCTTCCAAGTTCCAACATTAAACAGTATATCAAAATCGGCTGGTTTCCTTATAAATCCCCAGGGGTTTAGAAGTAACAAATATAAAAGACAGTTCCTCCCAAGATTCACCTTCTTCTGACCAAGGCTTCCTGAGACAGTAACAATCACATGCTGTTCCCAAAACCCTTTTTTAAATGTCAATAGCTGTGAATTATATGCATTCACAACCTGTAATGGGTCCCAAACAGTTTATGAATAGTCCAACAAAAGTCTGCCACAGTCTTTCAGGATAAGGCTGGGAAGCTTTATCTTCTCACCTTTATCTCACCTTCCCACCTTTATCTCCCTGCCAATGACTAAATTGTACAAGGCCAAACAGAGCACAAAGTCAACACAGAGCTTCAGATTTCAAACTGACCAGAACAAACAAAGTTGCTTCCTGCAAAGTCTCATGTCCCTTTGTTCCTCCTTTATGTATTATGGGATGGGCCAATCATCTCCAAGCCCTACTCTTGAGTTGCCCCTTTTGTCTTAACTGTTTTTGCCTTCTGGTAGCTCTGTGCAAGCACACACTGGAAAGCTCCCCCTGTTCCTCTGCCTCACTGATGTCAGATTCTGGAGGCTCTGGAGTCAGCACATCACTCTCAGATGGCCCTGGCCCCATCAGACACAGATCCCTAGTCTGAGCCCTCCCCAGACTCCAGGACAGGCCCATGTTCCTTCCATTGTCCAACTCTGCTATCAGCTCTGCAGGATGCAGGCAGACCAAAACACACCTTTCAAGTTGTTCAGCTATTTTCCAGGTTTTCTATATTTTAAACCTTCCTTTAAGCATTCTTTTGCCTCTTAAAAATAGCATTGGTTTTTAAGTGGGTAATCCCAGCATTTCAAAGGTGCTAGGTTGTTTCTGTTTTTAAAAAATAGTTGTGAACCTCTCTTTCCCTGGATATTCTTTTGGGATTAACATTTGAATAAAGCTCACCCAGCTCACACACTGTTCACCAAACTCCGCTTCTGCACAGTGCTTAGATGATCATCATCTCTCCCAGCTTTCATGGCAACCATCTAAGACTGCCTCTTCCCCTTGCTGTGGCATAAAGGGAAAAAAGCCCTATGGTTTGATAGGAGATTGCAACCTCCCCTGCTATCTCACAGAGCGCCCCTCCTTAGCTTCACCGCCCCAACAAGGCAGCTTTGGCTTCTATAGGAGCCCACAAACAGGGAGAAAACTAGTATAGGATTGGAGGTGACCGTTCTTTATGCCTGGTGTTGCTGGGAGGCTCCACCCTCCTCAGAAAAATCTTTAAGTAACTGTGCTAATTTCTTCTTGGATTTCTTATTTTTCTTTTTTAGTAGTATTGTGCTAGACTGGGCTTTTATGATTGCATTTTTCAGATTTCCCGACCCTTCATCCATAGAATCTTTCCTAAAGTCTATGTTTGTTAAAAACAGCTCTTTCAAAATTTGAGAAACTAGTTGGATTATGTTCTATGGCCACTCACACCCAAAGTTTCACAAACTTCAATTCCCTCTATCACCTCTTCTGTATAACTAAGGATTAGGTCCAGTATAGCTTTCCTCTAGTTCCCTCCTCTATCTTTTGGATGACAACATTGTCAGTTAGGATGGCTGCAGAGTTTGTCTCCCAGTTGATATCAGGGTAGTTAAAGTCTCCCATTACTACTGTGGTATGCTTTCTATATACATGTGTTAACTTGTTGGCAAAAACTTCATCTATTTTTTCTGATTGGTTGGGTGACCTATGGCAATGTGATTTTTTTTTCCTTTTATACTGACCATATACATTCTAGGGCAGGAGTCCCCAACCTTTTGGACCTCAGGGACCACCAAACTCATAATTTTAAATCCCGCGGATCAATTATGAATTTTGACTGACGGTGGCTTGCTTATGTTGGTGGGAAAGTTGGTTCCATATTCCAGAGCTGCAGTAGTCACAGGGCTGGCCCTTTAGTCATCCCGGAGCAGCAGCTCCTCCACCTGGGTACACTGGCCTGCCATGGACTGGAGGAACTGCTGTTCCAGGATGACCAAAGGGCCAGTTTTGTGACTACTGCAGGTCTAGAATATGGGACTGACTTTCCGCCAAGAAGAAATCGGGATATTTCCCTCCCACGCCATTGATCTTACCTTCCAGTTCCAGCTTACATGGCTCTACTCAAGGTAAGATTTGTGCTTGGACAAAGGGTGGGGGCCAGCAGGTAAGCAGCCCATGTGGGAGTGCAGCCTTGTGTTCATGTGCAACCTGGATTAATTGCTTTGGAGGGAGTGCTTTGGGGAGGGGGACATTTCTCTGACGACCACCAAAATTTTCTTGCGGACCACCAGTGGTGCCTGGCTCACCGGTTGGCAACCACTGTTCTAGGACTTTTAAAATCTTTGATTATGTGCATTTCTGTAGATATATAGTGATCTCTTACATATAGTGCAATGTCACTTCCTCTTTTTGTAGATCGACAGAAATATTTTTGAATATTAACATAAATCCTATTGAGAAGCATGTTCCAATTGATGGAATAGCTTCTTTAATAATATAAATAAGTGACGGATGGCTGGATGGCTTGAAATTCCAAGTATTTGTCAGAACAGTTTTCTTGAAATAAATACCCTGCAATTTAATAAAGGAAAAGTAGGAACAAATTATTAACTTTTTAAAAAAAAATCTCAATAATTTTTCAAAAAATAAACTTTAAATTTAAATACTGTACAAATAAAGCTTTAACCACATATATGAGGAAGAATTTATTTTTTGGAATGTTTGGATATTTTCCTCTAAATATTGTGCCATCTGAAAATTCAATTTTTGTAGATAGAAGTTGATGTGAATGAACTTAATCTAGAAATTCTTTGGAAATTTTCAGTCATCCAGGTCATGGTTATCCTAGAGGTGTCTTTTCAAGAGGCAACAATATCGAGGAGGAACATGAGGATGAGGTGCTGGAGTGGCTGAGAGAGAATGACTATCTATGGTGGAAGGGACACAGGCTCTATAGGGACACCAAAAGGAAGCAGGCTGCTTGGAAAGAGAAGACGGAGAGCCTGAGCTACACTTCGGAGGTGCTCCTCGGCTGGTGGAAGCACATGCACACCTGGTACGGGAAGGTGCACCTCAAGAAATCTGGCCAGGCTGCGGTCAAGCTGACGGACAGAGAGACCTACGTCATGGCCAAGTGCAGCTTCCTGGAGGGTGAGATCTGCCACCGAGGAGCAGCCCCTCTCACAACCCTCTCTCTCAGGCAGCCTGTTGAGAACCAGTCATCTTCAGACCGAGAGTCAGCTCCTGTCTCCAGGCAGGTGTCTGTGGAGCGTGCCATGATGGAGAACCCGCGGACAGCTGTTCTAACCGTGGCGGAGCGTGTGGAGGACTCCCTGGAGCAGTGGGAGAAAGGAGACGGCACTTCCACCACAGTCCAACCCGCATTCACCCCCAGCTCCACCTCCACAGAAAGGCAGAGAGCCAGACAGGAGGAGCAGAGCCACACTGTCCTGCTGGAGATAAGAGACACCATCAGGAGCAGCATAGATATCCTCTCTCAGCTGATACACACTGACTCCTCATCCTCCAACCGCAAGCCCTTCCTCACCTATGTGAACCAGACCCTCATGGACATGGCGGAATCCCAGTACCAGGTGGTGAAGGACAGGATCACTGATCTAGTTCACAACCCTCCAGATCCAGATGAACCTGCTCCCACCCAGTCCAGGTCTGCTCCTCCACCCCAGGTGATATCCCTCCAATTCCAAGGCTTTCCACAGGCCCTCACCTACCAGGGCTATGGCTACCAGGAGGTCCAGCAGCACAGGCAGCAACCCTTCCCAGTCCAGGCACAGGTTCATCGGACGACACCGTTGCCACCGGTTCCACTGATGCCACCAATGCCACCCACGCCACTGCTGCCACCGATGACAGCGATGCCACCCACACCACTGATGCCACCCACGCCAGTCCTCACCCAGCTGCAGACCAGACATCCCCACTACACTGCTCCTTCCTCCACCCCACAGCCAAGCCCGGCCGCAGTACATCTGTCGTCGGTACTGGGGCTGACACCCCATGGCATGGAGGAAGGAGCTCTCAACATCACAGGGCTGAGCCAGCTGTCTGAGAGCTTCCTCAACACACCGGCCCCTGTTGTCCTCTCAGGGCCAGGCACCCCAGTGGCGCGTCAGACCAGCACTCCAGCAGCACCCACCTCCAAAGCACCTGGACACTTGACTTGGGTAATTTTTCTTTTCCAGCTTGTTATTAATAAAGATTATCTTTTCTTCACACACTTGCTTCATTTCTTTTTGTAAATAAAGTCTTGGTGGAAACTTTTAGAAATGGTTTAAGCCTTTGCATGTTTGTGGGATGGGTAAGGATAGCAGTGGGATGGGCAGGGATACCTTTGGGATGGGTAATAGCTGTGGGATGGGCAGGGATACCTTTGGGATGGGTTAAGATAGCTGTGGGATGGGCAGGGATACCTTTGGGATCGGTTAAGATAGCTGTGGGATGGGTAATAGCTGTGGGATAGATAAGCCTCCAGTGCAAGCATAGTGGGACTGTATGGTCCACCCTCCCAGGTGCCACACCTATGGCCCTTTATTATCAATAACAATTTAATCATTCATCAACACATTTCAACATAAACACAACTCTTTTTTAAAAGCCTTGTTCATTGTAGGGCCACTCAACATACATGGCACAATCTCATTCGTGTGATGAGACAGGCTGAAGGAAGCATCCATTAATCATCTATCATCCTGTTTTGCCACTCCACTGCTCCAGCTGGGGAGTTGCACCAGTGTTTCAGGAGATTGCGCTGCTTCTTCCCTTCACGTGAAGCTCTGTTGGGGCCTTGCATATCCTCAGTGTCTATCAGGTTTCGCCCTTGCTTCCATTCACCAGGCTCCATGTCCCCATTGCCTTGTTGGAGGTCCGCGAGCCTGTTCTGCAAGACTGGATAGCGGGTGCGCATGAGATTGTGCAGGATGCAGCAAGCTTCCACGATCCTCCTCACGGTCTCTGGGCGATGCTGCATGGTGGTGAGAAGTACCTGGAACCTGTTGGCCAAGATGCCAAAGGCGTTCTCCACCACCCGCCTTGCCCTGGACAGCCTGTAGTTGAAGATCCTCTCTTCATGGGTGAGGCATCTGGAGGTGTAGGGCTTCATGAGGTCGGTTCTGAGGGAGAAGGCGTCATCCCCACAATGAAGTAGGGCACATCTTGCATGTCGTTGGGCAGGGGGTCTGGATCTGGGAAGCTCATGATGAGGTTGCGCTCCTGTCCTCCTTGAGGTCATTGGCGTTGTATACCTGGGCTTCTGAAGATGAGCCGTTGCCTGAAGCATCGATATACATGAACTTGTGGTCAGCATTGACCATGGCGAAGAGGACGATGATAAAGAAGCCCTTGTAGTTGAAATAAGTGGAGCCTGACTTGGCTGGCGCTTTGCAGGCCACGTGCTTGCCATCTATGGCTCCAACGGTGTGGGGGAAGTTCCACCTCTGATACCACTGCTCTGCAACTTTCTTCCATCATTCTTCAGTGGAGGGGCACTGGAGGAGCTCTTCCAGGTATTCTTCAATGATGGCCTGCACCACTTCTCTGACCACAATGCTGATGGTGTTGTGTGGCACCCTCCAACCGTACTGCATGCTCCTGTAGGTGGTCCCTGAGGCCAGGTGGCACAGAGTGAGTGCCACCTTGAGCCCAGGTTCCAGGCTGGGCCGGAAGTTGGTGTTTGCCTTGGTCAACCTGGGTGTCAGGCGCTGCACAACTTCGTCAAACATGGCTGGAGGCATCCTCATGAAGTTCTGGAATGCACGAGTGTCTTCGTTCCTGAGCTCCACCATCAGCTTGTTGTACAGTCTGTACTCTGCTCTTCTTCCGATCCATCTTCGGACCCAGACGCTTCTTGGCCGCCTCCTTTTCTTCCCGTAGTAGAGTTCACAGAGCCTGTAGATGGCTTCGCACTGTTGCAGAAGGATGGTGGCTGCCAAAAGGACTGTGTTACGATCCACGGTTGATATGACTGGATGCTGTGGAAGATGAAGGCTGCAGAGGTCTGCACAGCTGGGCTGAAAGTGAGATGCAGGTGAGTTGCTCCCCCTTTTTATAGGCAGTATAGGTTTTCCCCTAGGTGTCCCTTTGCATCCTCTAGGCATCCTCTAGGCATCCTCTAGGCATCCTCTAGGCATCCTCTTGACATCCTCTAGACATCCTTAATATCCGAGATAGGTCCCCTCTGCGAATGTTTTTTCCATTTTACATGCTTTGTTTCCATGCTGCATCCACTAGGCATCCGTTCTGCATCCGTTCTGCGTCCATTCCACTTCCTCCCTGCGTCCGAGTGGATGCGAGTTGCACGGATGCAGAACGGATGCCTCGCGGATATAGCGGATGCATAACGGATGCATAACAGATGCCTAGCGGATGCTTAGCGGATGCAGAACGGACGAATTGGATACATTTTCCACGCAAAAGTTTTGAGCAGCTCAAAACTTTCTGAGCGGATGAAACGTCCATAAATGGATGCTGGAGGGATAGAGAGGAAGCAATACGGAGGCAGTGAGTACAGAACGGATACATTGCGTTAACCAACGGATGGCAAGCTTTTTTGTCCGTTTTACATCCTCTTTGCATCCGTTGGTGCAGTGTGACAGGGGCTTTAAATCATCTGCAGTCATAGCAGCCGAACTTCATCTATCTATCCACGTCCTGGCATAGTTGCTTGAGCTGAAAGTGGTTGTAATTGTTCTTTTGAGTCCTTCATTGGTCAATGGGCTTAATATGAGTCCATTAGTTGGACTATTAATCTTCCTATTGTGGTTGCCGTGCTTCCTCCATTATTTCTTCATGGGCAGAGATGACATTTGCCCCAATCTCCTGTGTTTAAGGAGGAACAGAAGATTCACACTTCTGCTTTACTCTATGAAGAAAACTTGTTTGAGGCATTCCATGAAGATAGGATAGGAATATTGATTCAGAAACTATAATGTTGGGTTCCTAAACTGAGCAGCAAAATCTAGATAATTACTGGAAGAAAAAAGATACAAAAATTTTCTTTGCTACCCTATGAATTTTCTGTGTATTACAGCATAGATCTGGTTGTCTTATGATATCTAACACATGATATTTACAAATATATGATAAATAAGGTGGTTCACTGAATGCATGGAACATGATACACAGTGTCCATCTGCTTTAATGGAACTGCCTTCATGATGTATATGAATAAAACGTTTATTCATATAAATGGAAATTGGTTGTTGTTTAAGAGAAGGCAGAAAGATTTCTCTCAGCACCTTGAAAGTCAATAATTAATTGCAGCACTTTCCCCAGCTCTATAACTAAAGCATAAAAGATGGAAGCTCCATGTGCATGACAAGTAAATATACCAGATACCATATACACATTAATATAACAGAAAGTCAGATGTAGTTGTCCCAACAAAGGCATCAGGCAAATGGTTCATTGGCAGAAAGTCCTAGTTTAAATCCCCAGATATTCCAATTAAAGAATCTAAAATAGCAGAATTGGGAAAATGTAAAAACCACAGAGGCCTGATCCTACCTAAGTACACTGTTTTATAAAGAGTTAAATTAGTAACTTTAATTTAACTGTCTGGATAACCTTGGGCCATTCACTTCATATGGATCTATTGCATCCCACTGGGACATCTCTGTGTTATAAGCAGCATTTTAAAATCAGTTGTGAAGCAGTTGTGATCTTTAATGATGTAAGCCAAAAGATTGTGCTGTGTATTGAACACACTGATACTTCTGTTTGCCTCAGATTGTTTTTATTTTGTCTGACAATGTAATTTAGAAGCATAGTAATTGGAGTGATATTATGGAAAGTAGATCACACATTTTTCTTTTTATATTGTTTTACTCTTGTGACTATATTGAATTCTATTTAAAAAGAGAAGGCTGAAGTATGAATTAAATAACTTATTTTGCAACTAATTATATATGGTGTTTCTCAGAAAATAAGGCCGGGCCTTATATTTTTTTGAGCCCTAAAAAAACAGCTCGGACGTCTTTTGGGGGGTGAATTAATTTCTTCTCCCCCCCACCCCGTGCACCAGCGCCATCTCCAACAACAGCTTCTGAGTCGCTCCCACTTTTCCCCCATCTCCATAATAACAGGAAAAATTTTTTGAGGTACCTGGGAACGCCGCGCGCTGCATTTTGGTTTAATCCCAAGTGGCTGGGTGGGCGTGAGAAGAGCCGAGCGAGCATCTCTGCTGCTGCTACCCTTGGTGCTCTAGCCTCAGGCTCTGCAATTTTGCAAAAGTCCTAGTGCGCAGCCCGTTCCTGAATTCCAAGTGCCCAGGCCAAGCTGCAGCTGTCCCTCTCTTGCCAGCACCATCTCCAATAACAGCAGCAGCAACAGCGGGAACCGTGGAAGCATTTTAGCTGCTTCTCGGGTGGGGTTATGCTTCTCCATAACTTCCATGTTTCGCACCGCTGCTGTCGCTGTTATTGGAGATGGGCTGGTGAGAGAGGGACAGCTGCAGCTCGGCCTGGGTGCTTGGAATGCATAAATGGGCTGCGCACCAGGACTTTTGCAAACTTGCAGAGCCCGAGGCTGTAGCACCCAAGGTTAGCAGCAGCAGAGATGCTCACTCAGCTCTTCTCACGCCCACCCAGCTGCTCGAGATTAAACCAAAATGCAGCGTGCAGCACTCCCAGGTACCTCAAAATGTTTTTTTCCCCTGTTGTTACGGGGATGGGGGAAAAGTGGGAGGGACTCAGATGCTGTTGTTGGAGACGGTGCTGGCAAGAGAGGCACCAGCACCGGTGGAAACCATGGAAGCTATAGAGGCCTGAGAAGTGGCTGAAACGCTGCTGGACATCCACACCGATGCTGCCCACTGCTGACCCAGATAAGGGAGGGGTAAGGGAGGGTAAGGGAGCCCTCCGTGCTCCACCATGGTGTTAGGAGCAGCTGATGGTGAGATGTAGCTGCCCGTGGGGCACTCCTAATGGCAAGTTCCCCCCCCCGCCTTCCCCCCCAATTTCACATGTTTTAAACTAGGCCTAAATTTGGGGGGAGGGGCTTAATTTCATTTTATGCTTATAAAACATGCTGGTTGTTCCTATTGGGGGGGCGTATTGTTGGAGAAACATGGTATTTATACTAATGTTGCAAGCAATTATGATAAACCAAATCTATAACTAGTTTTTCTCTACATTCTCTACAAAAATGAGTGGCTAATGTTGAAAAGATTTCAACAAGGGGCTTTGTACCCTGGGTAGTTGTATGCGTTGGACACAATCAGGATGAACTCCATCCTGATTGTGTGGAAAAAGATATCCATGGCTCTTTAGTATTTAATATAACACTGAAGGTTTTACTTGTTAAACCATATTCTCACAAAGACATAAATGGATATAAAAGGATATAAGATGCAAACTGATGCTTAATTTTTTAAAACCCTTTTCTGATTCAAAACTGTTTGAATAATAAATTAGTTGTCCCTTATTTGTATCATATCAGTAATCAAAATATAAGGAAAGGATAGTCTACTCGATATCTGACAGTTGTAGAATGGATTTTAATTTCTGTAAAATACTTAAGGTGCACTGTAGGCCACCACCAGGTTGCAGAACAGCTGTCAACTCATAAAACATTCCTATGCCTGTTTTAGTAGTTGTCATAAAAAAGGGGAGGAGGAGAGGAAGGAAATCTGGAAGAGCAGTGCAGCAGTTTGAAATCGAAAGTACATTCTAACGCTTATCTTTAAAAGATTGTAATTAAACTACCAGAGCTTTTGCCCGCTTATATATTTAATTGGAGAATGTGATTGATGATACCCAGCCTGTGAACGTGCTTAATTGGAGAATCTGATTTATGAGACACCCAGGAGGGAGGGAGGAAACAGGGTCACAGGTGACTGTAAATTACATATGCTTCATATGGGCCAGTATGGAGTCAGAGTTGGCTTCATATGGGCCAGTATGTTGCCTCTACTAAATCCTTTGAAGTTTTTTGAAATTGGCTTGAGACTCATGATTTAATTAGGGTGATTGCTGGAATCCTGACAGCAAGCAACTCTCATAATAAATTAATATTACCAAAATCCTGGGTCCTGGCCACTCAGATCACTTCCCAAAATCTGTGGTATGTGGAAAGAAATTCAGGCAGCCATGGCAGAGGGCAGGCTATCAGAAGGAGAAACAGACTTGGTCTCCAGCCAGAAGCAAATAGAAGCTGATAGCATAATTAAAGCTGGAGGTTAGCCCCTCCCCCTTGAATTCTGAAGTGGAGAAACCTGCTCCAACAGAGGGGGGAAAAGCAGATAAATACTGGTGGAAAAATAACATTCCTAAAGCTTCTGAGGCTGGGGCCCAAAAAGGGAGAAGGCCCTTAAGTGAATTGGGAAGAGAGGATTGGATGTGGGACTGGGCACAGGCCAGGGCCCCAAAGTCCCTGATGGAATCCCTGGGGAGATCCATGAAGCAACTGAGGGAGGAATTTGATTGGCTATGCATCAGTTTTCCTAGAAGTTGGGAAAGCATCACTAAGAGAGTCACTCACTTCGCTATGATCTGAGTGATCAAGGACTTGATGCTGTCCTGACGCTCCTGGGACAAAGAGACCTCACATCGAATGTTATCTATTATTGCACCCAAATGAAGGAGGCAGGTGGATGGTATAGCTGACTTTTCTGAAAATTGATGGAAAATCCATGGTCCTGTAGAACCTGGATTGTGTAATTCAGGTCTGACCTGGCTTGTTGGCTAGAACTGGACTGGAAAAGGATTCATTCAGATAACACTGGACGTGCACCACGATTGTTCTGAGGTGCATGGCCAGCACTGCCAGCATTTTTGTGAAGGGGCCGAGGTCCGATAACAGTCCAAATGGCAGGCCCTTGTATTGATAATGCCCCTCTGCATAATAGAACCTAAGAAACCTCTGATGGGAGGGATAGATAGGAATGTGGAGGCAAGCCTCCATCAGATCAATGGACGTTAGGAGATCACACACACCCTAATGCTTTCCAAGATTGACTGCAGAGATTGCATTTTGAATCTCTTGTATTCTAAATGAGTGTTGAGCTTTTTGAGTTCCAGGATCACTCTCCATCCCCCCCCAAGGACTTGGGAACTGTGAATAGAATGGAGTAAAACCAGTGCCCCCTCTGGACCTCCAATACTGGCTTGATGGCCTGGATGTCCAGTAAATGCTGGACTGCTGTGTCCATGAGCTCCTTCCTTAAGCAGTTCTTGGAGGTTGGGCAATGGATAAAGGTCCTCAGAGGAGTGGACAAAAAATCTAAGGTGAGACTGAACTGCACTGTTTTCAGGACCCAGGAATCAGATATGATGGTTGTTGAGATATTCCTTGTTAGGAGAATGAATGGCTTAACATTGTTATAAACTGAGTTAGCCATCTGCAATTGGTTATCTTGTATCACATATAAATCATTCTGTAAAGTAGAAGTAACACTTTTACCCTGTTTCTCAATTATACAGTTATCTCCCCTAAAGGTTACTACAAAACCAATATTAACTTAAGCCCCTGTCACACTGTACCAATGGATGGAAAGAGGATGTAAAACAGAGAAAAAAACTTGCCATCCGTTGGTTAACGCGATGCTTCCGTTTTGTACTCACTGTGTCCGTTTTTCTTCCTCTCTATCCGTCCAGCATCCGTCGACTGACATTTCATCTGCTCAAAAAGTTTTGAGCTGCTCAAAACTTTCTGAGCGGAAAATGTATCCAACGGGTCCGTTCTGCATCCACTAGGCATTCGGGGAACATCCGTTCTGCATCCGTCGTCATCCATTACGCGTCTACTACATCCGCTAGACATCCGCTGCACATCCGCGCAACTCAAATCCGCTCCAGTGGAAAGCGGACACAGGGAGGAAGTGGAACGGACACGGAACGGATGCGCAGCATTAGTAGCACGGATGGAGAAAGGATGAAAGCGGATGCAGCCCGCAAAGAAAGCATTTAAAACAGAAAAAAATGTCGCAGAGGGGACCTATCTCGGATATTAAGGATGTCTAGAGGATGCCTAGAGGATGCAAAAGGACACATAGTGGCAAACCTATATTGCCTATAAAAAGGGGGAGCAACTCACCTGGTTCTCACTTTCAGACCAGCAGCCCAGCTGTGCAGACCTCTCCAGCCTTCATCTGCCTCTTGCTCTTCCACAGCATCCAGTCATGTCCACCATGGATCATAACAAACTCCTTTTGGAAGCCACCATTGTTCTGCAACAAGTGCGAAGCTCTTTCAACTCTACTATGGGAAGAAAAGGAGGTGGCCAAGAAGTGTCTGGGTCTGAAGATGGATCGGGAGAAGAGCAGAGTACGGACTGTACAACAAGCTGATGGTGGAGCTCAGGAACGAAGACCCTCATGCATTCCAGAACTTCATGAGGATGCCTCCAGCCAGGTTTGACGAAGTTGTGCAGCGGCTGACACCCAGGTTGACCAAGGTAAACACCAACTTTTGGCCCAGCCTGGAACCTGGGCTCAAGGTGACACTCACTCTGCGCCACCTGGCCTCAGGGACCACCTACAGGAGCATGCAGTACGGCTGGAGGGTACCACACAACACCATCAGCATTGTGGTCAGAGAAGTGGTGCAAGCCATCATCGAAGAATACCTGGAGGAGCTTCTCCAGTGCCCCTCCACTGAAGAATGATGGAAGAAAGTTGCAGAGCAGTGGTATCAGAGGTGGAACTTCCCCCACACCGTTGGAGCCATAGATGGCAAGCAAGTGGCCTGCAAAGCTCCAGCCAAGTCAGGGTCCACTTATCACAACTACAAGGGCTTCTTCAGCATCATCCTCTTCGCCATGGTCGAAGCTGACTACAAGTTCATGTACATCGATGCTTCAGGCAACGGCTCAGCTTCAGATACCCAGGTATACAATGCCAGTCACCTCAAGGAGGGGCTGGAAGGCAACCTCATCGTGGGCTTCCCAGATCCAGAACCCCTGCCCAACGACACACAAGATGTGCCCTACTTCATAGTGGGGGATGACGCCTTCTCCCTCACAACCTACCTCATGAAGCCCTACACTTCCAGACTCCTCACCCGTGAAGAGAGGATCTTCAACTACAGGCTGTCCAGGGCAGGGCGGGTGGTGGAGAACGCCTTTGGCATCCTGGCCAACAGGTTCCAGGTACTTCTCACCACCATGCAGCATCACCCAGAGACCATGAGGAGGATCATGGAAGCTTGCTGCATCCTGCACAATCTCATGCGCACCCGCTACCCAGTCTTGCATAACAGGCTCGTGGACCTCCAACAAGGCAATGGGGACATGGAGCCTGGGGAATGGAGGCAAGGGCGAAACCTGATAGACACTGAGGATGTGCAAGGCCCCAACAGAGCCTCCCGTGAAGGGAAGAGGCAGCGCAACTTCCTGAAACACTGGTGCAACTCCCCAGCTGGAGCAGTGGAGTGGCAAGACAGGATGATAGATGATTAATGGATGCTTCCTTCAGCCTGTCTCATCACACTGATGAGATTGTGCCATGTATGTTGAGTGGCCCTACAATGAACAGGGCATTTAATAAAGAGTTGTGTTTATGTTGACATATGTGGATCAATGATTACATTAGTATTGATAATAAAGGGCCATAGGTTTGGCACTTGGGAGGGTGGACCATACAGTCCCACTATGCTTGCACTGGAGGTTTATCTATCCCCAAAGCTATCTCAACCCATCCAACAGCTATCTTAACCCATCCCAAAGGTATCCCTGCCAATCCCACAGGTATCCCTGCCTATCCCACAGATATTACCCATCCCAAATGTATCCCTGCCCATCCCACAGCTATCCTTACCCATCCCACAAACATGCAAAGGCTAAACCATTTCTAAAAGTTTTCACCAAGACTTTATTTACAAAAATAAATGAAGCAAGCATGTGAAGCAAAGATAATCTTTATTAATAACAAGCTGGAAAAGAAAAATTACCCAAGTCAAGTGTCCAAATAAAGTCTACAGGTAGCCGCCTAGTCTCTGGCACTCTTCTCTGTCACTCAGAGGTATGCCCAGTCTCAGGGATGAAGGGTCCAGGTGCTGTGGAGGTGGCTGGTGCTGGAGTGGTGGTCTGAAGTGCCACTGGGGTGCCTGTCCCCGAGAGGACAACAGGGGACGGTGTGTTGAGGAAGCTGTCAGACAGCTGGCTCAGCCCCATGATGTTGAGAGCTCCTTCCTCCATGCCATGGGGTGTCAGCCCCAGTACCAACGACAGATGTACTGAGGCCGGGCTTGGCTGTGGGGTGGAGGAAGGAGCAGTGTAGTGGGGTTGTCTGGTCTGCAGCTGTGTGAGGACTGGACAAAGACATTGAACAATGGGTGGCAACATGCCATGACTGCCAGAAATCAAGGCCTACCTCCCCTCTTGCACCAGTCCTAGAATGGAAAACTCCCAGAGGCCCCTGGTCGAGACTCCATATTGATTTTGCAGGGCCAATGAAAGGGAATACATATTTGATAATTGTTGATACTTATTCAAACTGGCTAGAGGTTATACTTATGGCGTCCACAACTACTGAAGCAGTTATAAAACAATTGGACAAACTCTTTGCAACACATGGACTGCCAGATATAGCAGTATCTGACAATGGCCCCCAATTTACTGCCTAATTTTTTTAGCAATACCTAGGACAAGGAATGTACAAGGAATCTGACATGCCCTAACAGCATCGGCTCATCCGGCTTCAAATGGATGAGCTTAATGCATACAAAAGAAGCCCGAGACAAACTGGACACTGGGGACATCCAAGATAGACTAAACAAACTGTTAACAATTCAGCATATCACCCCTAGCACAACCACAAACAAAAGCCCAGTAGAACTCCTCATGGGCAGAAAATTTCATTTCTACCTAGATAGATTACACCCCACCTACACCTCTGAAAACCTCCCTGACTCCTCAAGTAAATACCATTCCTTTACCACTGGAGACCTAGTCTATGCCAAAAATCTCACCGGGGGGCCATTATGGCTGCCAGTCACAATTACACAAATTACAGGGCCCCGGTCATACCAATTTGAACTAGATGACGGCAGAACATGGAAACGACACATTGATTATCTTTGCTCTAGGACATTGGAATGCTACACTAACCTACCTAGCTCCGAAGCACCGCTGCTACACTCTGAAGCACCACCGATTGGCCGAGCAGGCCGCAATAGGATTGGTTAGTAAAGTACTGTTGCAATTAGCCTGCCTGATGGCAGGAAAACTTAAAGAACTGTCATTGGCCAAGCTGCACTTGGCCATGACGAAGGTCTCTCTGTCCGTCAGCTTGACCGCAGCCTGGCCAGATTTCTTGAGGTGCTTCCACCAGCCAAGGAGCACCTCTGAAGTGTAGCCCAGGCTCTCCGCCTTCTCTCTCCAAGCAGCCTGCTTCCTTTTGGTGTCCCTGTAGAGCCTGTGTCCCTTCCGCCATAGATAGTCATTCTCTCTCAGCCATTCCAGCACTTCATCCTCATGTTCCTCCTCGATGTTGTATTGCCTCCTCTCCCGTTCTCGCGTCTGCCTCTTCCTCCCTTTGGCAGGACCACATGGACCCTCATCAGAGGGGCTTCCAGGTTGTAGGGGCTGCTCCTCCACACCACCAGCAGCAGCAGCACCAGCAGGATCATCATCATCATCATCATCAGCAGCAGCAGCAGCAGCACCAGCAGGATTATCATCATCAGCAGCAGCAGCAGCAGCACCAGCACCATCAGGACCAGGATCAGCAGCAGCAGAGTAAGCACCAGCAGCACCAGCAGGACCAGGAGCACCAGCAGGACCAGGAGCACCAGCAGGACCAGGAGCACCAGCAGGACTAGGAGCACGAGCATGACCAGCAGGACGAGCAAGACCAGGAGCACGAGCAAGACCAGGAGCACGAGCAGGACGAGCAGGACCAGCAGGACCAGCAGGACCAGCAGGACAAGGAACAGCTACAGCAGAGTAAGCACGAGCAGAAGCACCACCACCAGAAGCAGCATCATCAGCTCCTCCAGAAGCAGCATCAGCAGAAGCACCACCACCAGAAGCAGCTTCAGCAGAGTAAGCACCAGCAGAAGCACCACTGCCAGAAGCAGCAGCATCAGCTCCCCCAGAAGCAGAATCAGCAGAAGCCCCAGCCCCAGAAGAGTGAGCCCGTGCTGCAGAAGCCCCAGCAGAAGCAGAGTTAGGGCCAGGAGGTGGGAGGGTGGCCCTGTCCCTCTTGCCAGGGCTGGCAGCAGATGGCTGAGGCTTCCTCTTCTTCCCCATGGTTGTGGAGTTGCTGGCTGGCAGCAAGGCTGGCATGCAGGCATGCAGGAAGGCTTGCAGGCAGGCTGGCAGGCAGGCAGGCACCAAGGCTGGCAGGCAGGCTGGCAGGCAGGGAGGCAAGCAGCAAGGCTGGCAGGGAGGCTGGAAGACAGGCTGGCAGGCAGGCTGGCAGGCAGACAGCAAGGCTGGCAGGGAGGCTGGCAGGCAGGCTGGCAGGCAGGCTGGCAGGAAGGCTTGCAGGAAGGCTTGCAGGAAGGCTGACAGCAAGGTTGGCAGGCAGGCATGCAGGCAGAGCAGGATGGCAAGGCAGTCGATGTGTCTGGAAGCAGGTCTTTCCTCTGAATGGTGACCTGCTTGGGAGCTGCCTCCCTTTATATTCGTGGGGCTGACGCAATGCATCCTCCCCGCATGCGCTGTGAAAGCTAGGCATCCGCTAGGTTTCCGCTGTGCATCTGCTTCATCCACTCTGCATCCGCTCTGCATCCGCTCTTTCCGTTCCACGTCCGCTTTGCTGTGCCCCCCCGGAAGCCTTGCGGATGTGCCATCTGCTCCCATCTGCTTCTATCCGCTAGGCTTCTGTGGAGCATCCGCTTTTCATCCTCTCTGCGTCTTCCCCCTGTCCGTTCCTTTCTGTGTTATCTGCTCTGGTTATGCAAATGTTTGCCCCTTTTGAGAGCAGATAACAACGGATGGAACATTTTTCTCGTCCGCTGTGTCCTTTTTACAAATGTTTTGCATCCGTCGGCCAGTGTGACAGAGCCTTAAAGCCCTTACTGATAACAAATTAAATTTCAGTTTAGGTACATATAACATAGGTAAATGTTCATTTACACATGAACAATATGCAGTACCTTCACCAGATGCTTTCATCTTCCATCCATTTGTTAATGATACGTGTTGTTTACTCATGGACATCTTTACAAACCTCCCTGTATTTCTAGTAATGCACTGTGATGCTCCACTATCAACTACCCACAAATCATGGTTTACAGTTGAATTGCTACACATAGCTAAATTAACATTCTTCTTAGCCTTCTGGTGATTACCAGTGTTCTGTCATTTGCCCTTCTTACAGAATCTAGCTATATGTCCCCTAGCCCCACAAAAAAAAAACATTTCCTAACAGTATAGGCAGTTGAAAACAAATCCTCTTCTCGTGGTTGTTTCAGTTAGTCTTTATCCTGCCTTCTTCTTGCCTCTTCTAACAATCATCTGGTTATGTCAGTCAATGTCAGTTCATTTCTGATCAGGACTTCCATTGAAGATATGTAATCATCATAACTTTCATCCAATGAGGAAAGAATGAGGTAAACCTGATGCAGCTCTGAAAAAATCAGTTCCTTTTTATGTAGCTCTTGAAAAGTTCTTTTCATAAAGTTCAAATGAGCTAACATATCTCCACCTTTCAGAAGACGTGCTCTAAACGGTTTATGTGTTAGATGTATGTGTGCACCAACACTGTCATGAACATAAATCCTCTTCAAATTCTCCCAACACTAGCAGCAGACTCTTCTCCATGAATATGGACTAGCTGCTGGTCACTCAGTGTTAGTCCAATTATACAAAGAGCTTATTCATTGTTCCATTTAAAGTCAGCTAACTTTTTGACATCATCCTCATTATTTGGATCCCAAGCATTTACATCCTGAACTGCAACCCATAATCCTTCCCTACGCAGAAGTAGACTGCACTTCATAGACCAGGAAATAGTTTGTTCCATCCAACCGGGTTATCAGTGATATACTTGTTGTCGGGTCTTGTGCCATCTTTACCAGGACAGTAAGCCACGATGAAACAGTAGACAGCTGTCTGTATACAGTACTGTGTATTCACACTAACTCTCAGTTATCTGAGCCTGGGCCCATAACCAGTGTTGAGGTATTCCCCATTAGGAGAATGAGTGCACTCAGGGAAACATAATGAGAATGGTGATGAATAGCACACAACCAGCATACAGATACACTGAATAGTAAATGTAAGTTTTACTTCCTGTAAATGGGTAAACAAAGTCCAACAAAGAGTCCAAATCATACACAGTTAAAGCAGATAGTATTCAAAATAATCAGTCCAGGATGATCCAAAAACAAAGTCCTTTTCTTTACCAGTATCAAAAACAAAGTTCAGTAAACGGAGTTTGCGAATAGTTGCAAGACTCACAGCAATTCAAGCAGAATGATGATCAGGCAAAAGGCAATAGGAAAGCAAAGGAAATACAAAAAAGGGACAAACCAGGTTTCTGGCTCCATCTTATGGCCATTGGAGGAACCTCAGCCAATCACAATTGCAACATTCTCTTAAAGATACAACAGTAGGAGAAGGCGGAGCTTCGTCTCGGTGTTACAGCTGCGATCTCGGGGCTCTGAGATCGCAGCTGATATTTTCGCCCCTGGTCGGTCCTAACGGACCTAAACCGTCCCGTAGAGACGGGGATTGTGAAGGGCACTGTCCCAGGATCCCAGAGATATCGCAAAATCTCTGGTTTGATCCGGGAGAAGCCCTTTTGCTGGCAGCGGAAAGGCAGCCTCCAAAGCTGCTGAAGTCGGGACAGCTCCGGAAAGAAAGTGGCTGGAGCGAGTGTGTGTCGGTTGGGTGAGAAACTTCTTTTGTATTGTAAATTGGTTGAGACTTGAAAGGACATCCTGAACAAAGAAGAAATCTGTGACTTTATTTTTGTTTGACTGGAACTGGTGGAGCGGCGTTTTTTAAGTGATGTCAAATTGAGGCTTGGACTCTTTTCTTATTTTTTTTTTCTGAGGACTTTAATCTGACTTTGTAGGTAACCGGATTGAATTTTCTCTTATATATATTTTTATGCTTCTTTTGATTTTTTAAATTTTCTTTAGGTTAGAGGCTCCCTCTGGTTATCTTTTTTTTTTCTTCTTGTTTGAGTTTTTTATAAATATTTTTTCTTCTGGCTGGGGGGGGAAAGAGTATTATGAGATGTTGCAACACTGCCAACTAGAGGCTTGAAAATATTTTATTTGAACTGGGGAGAAAAATGTATAAGCACTCCTTTTCAAGGACATTTTAATGTGATAAGATAGAGGGAGAACACAGTAAAATATTATTACAGGTGCTTTCCTGGACTCTTATCAATATTTCAACATTTGAGGCTTGACTTTGAAGCTGCTGGAGAAGAGAGTCATAATAAGAGCCTTGGATAAAGAAATAAAGTGCAGTGTGCAGTGTATATATATATATATATATATATTTGTAAAATTCCTACTCGCCAGCCTTTTTGTAAATTTTAACTCTAGTATTTTTGCTTTTTATTTTAAAGGGAAAGCCTCAGAGCTCTTTCTTTTTTTCTTTGCTTTTTTGTTTCTTCCATCTATGTTTTTGGATCACTTTGTTTTTCTTTTTTGATTATTTTTTTTTTCTTTTTCTTCTATTTTTTCTTTTTTATGGTGGATTATTTCAATTGGACTAGGGTCTAGAAGAACCTGAAGACCTTCCTTTTTCCTTTCTCCCTTTTTTTTTTTTTTTTGGTTTTGGGCTTTTTATTATTGGATTTTTTTTTCCTTTTTTTTTTTTTTGGACTATAATTGGCTACTTTATCAGCTGGATTGAAAGTCAAAGAGAACCTGAAGCTTTGGAAGCATTAAAATGAGCAGGAAACCAAAATCATTTGGCATTTCTGCTTCTACCTCTGCTTCCCCACCATCTGAAGGACAACATTTAATTCAGACAATGTTGAAGCAAGATAAAGAACAAGAAAAAGTAAATTTACAGATGATTATGCAAGGAATCCAAGATATTAAGATAAAAATAGATGCTATTGAACAAAGAACAGAGAAGACTGATGAAAAAGTGGAAAATATTAAACAAATGATAGGGAAGTATGAGGAGAGATTCCAAAAAATTGAGGAAGAAGGAAAACAAAGAGAGGAGAAGATTGGAAATATTGACACTAGATTAACAGTGGTAGAACAAGAAAAAAATGGGATGTTGAGGTGGGAGATGGAAAGGTCAGAATTTTATCTTAGATTCCAAAATATAGAAGAGGAAAAAGGAGAAAATTTGGTTGCGATAATGATAGAAATGTTGGCAGATGTTCTGGAAATTACAGAGGAAAAGATGATGGATGGGGTAGATGAAGTATATCGAGTTTATACAAGATATGCGATGAGAAATAAATTACCAAAGGAAGTCCATGTTAGATTAACCAAAAAATCCATCAAAACACAAATATTACAAGTGGTAAGAGAGAAAACATTGAAATATAAAGGCAAAGAGATTGTGGTTTTAAAACAAATACCTAGAAGAGTGAGAGAGATGAGAAGAGAATACCGATTTCTGACTAAAATGCTACTGGAAAATGAAGTGAACTATAGATGGCTGATACCAGAAGGACTAATCTTTACGTGGCAAGAGCAGAGACATAGAATTGATTCGATTGAAAAAGCAGAACTTTTCTACGCAGAATTTTTTGGAAGAAGAAGAGAGGAGGCAGAGAAAGAGGTCTCATTAATTGAGTTTCAGGAGGAACAACTGGAGATTGAAAAAGAGAAAGGAGTTGTAGGTGGACAGGTAGACAGTAAAGAACAACGTGAAGTGAGAGCTACGAGAGCTGTTAGACCTAAATATAAAGCATAATCATGGAAGAAAAAAAACTGATTACAATGAATATAAAGGGACTTAACTCAGCTGTTAAAAGAAGGAAAACCTTTCATAAATTAGAGAAATTAAAATTTGATATAATTTGCTTACAAGAAGTTCATATTAAAAAACAACATGAGCAATTGTTAGTACAGCCAAAATTAGGGAAAATATTTACTTCTTTGATTCAATGTAAGAAAAGAGGAGTGGTTCTCTACATTAAAGAGGATATCCCAGCAAAACTGATTTACACGGATGAAGACGGAAGAGTATTAATGGTGGAAATAATGGACAATAATAGAAAAATACTCCTGATCGCAATTTATGCTCCGAATGATAAACAAGAAGAGTTTTATAAAAAACTACATATGGAAATAATTAGACTGGACTATGTTAATATAATTATGATGGGAGACTTTAATGGAATTGTGGACAATAAATTGGACTATATAACAACAACAACAAAACAAAATAGAAAGGTTCTCCCTAAATCTTTTTTTAAAATGACAGATGAATTAACCTTAAAAGATATTTGGAGAGAAAGAAATGTCAAAGCTAAACAATATACTTTTTACTCTAATAGACATTTATCATGGTCCAGATTAGATATGATTTGGATCTCATCAGAATTAATATCCATTATTCAAGAAACAAGTATTGAAATAAGTACTTGGGCAGACCATAGTCCAATGACAATTAAATGGAAGGGACAAAAAAAAAAGATCGAGATGGACATTAAACAATACTATTTTAAAGGAGAAAGACTTTATACAATGGATGGAGAAGGAATTGGTTTTTTTCTTTAAAGAAAATAAAAAAGAAGATACTTCAATACAGAATGTTTGGGATACAATGAAGGCATATGTTAGAGGTTTGATAATAGATTATACAAGAAAAAAGAATATTAGGAAAAGACAAGCCTCCAAGACCTTGGAAGATGAATATAAATGACTTGAAAAAGAACTACAGAAAATGCCACAGAAAAAAGGTATTAAATTGAAACTGGATGTAATTAAGCATAAAATGGAATTAATAGAGAAAGAAGAACTGGCACAGAAAATTAGAAATTCTAAACAGAATTATTTTGAAGATGCAAATAAACCAGGTAGATGGCTAGCATATAAACTGAGAAAGGAGAAGGAATCAAGAAAAATATTGAAACTAATAGATGATCAAGGCCAAGTTTGTTGTGGTAATAAGGAGAAAAAGGAAATTATCCGAGATTTCTATGGGCAACTATATAAACAAGAGAATATTGATGAGGAAAAAATTAAACAGTATTTACAGAATGTTAACTTACCGAAGATACCTAAAGAGACTGAAGAAATGTTAGAAAGTGATATAAAAATGATGGAATTAAATGAAGCATTTAAGAGACAAAATAATGGGAAAGCACCAGGCAGAATTCTATAAAAAATTTCAAGAATCATTGAACATCCCATTGTTAGAAGTTATGAATGAAGTTATGTTAAAGAAGATGACACCCAAAACATAGTCAGAGGCTTATATTACACTTATTCTAAAAGAAGAGGCTGACCCGTTGCAAATTAAGAATTATAGACCTATTTCCTTATTGAATGCAGATTATAAAATCTTTGCTTCAATTTTAGCAGAAAGACTGAAAAAATATTTAAATAATTTTATTCACCCAGATCAAAATGGATTTCTGCCAAAGAGACAAATTAGAGACAATATGAGAGTAATCTTGGATACTTTGGAATATTATGAGGCTCATCCTGAGAAGCAAATGGCTTTGATATTCCTAGATGCTCAAAAGGCATTTGACAACATGAACTGGAGATTTATGTTATTACTATTGGAACAGATGGGTTTTGCCAGAAAATTTATTCAAGCAATAGAAGTCATATATAATAAACAGACAGCAAAGGTAATGATGGAGGGAGAATTTACAGATCTTATTAATATAAGAAAAGGCACAAGACAAGGATGTCCCTTGTCTCCTTTGTTATTCGTATTGACTTTGGAAGTGTTGAATAGAAATATTAGGGATGACAAAAGTATAAAAGGAATGAAAATTAAAAAGGAAGAATTCAAACTACAAGCTTTTGCTGACGATTTAGCTTTTATTCTGGAAGACTCGTTAGAAACCGCTCTAAAGTTATTGGAAAAGATAGAGACATATGGTGAGATGGCTGGCTTGAAAATAAATAAAGATAAAACAAAGATTCTGACAAAAAACATGTTACTGAGACAAAGAGAAGAACTGACAGATCTTTTGAAAATCCAAGTTACAAATAAGGTTAAGTATCTGGAGATATATTTGACAGCAAAATGTAGCACATTAAAAGAGAATAATTATATTAAACTCAAACAACAGATAATTACAGACTTGAAGAAATGGGAAAACTTGCAGTTGTCATTAATAGGGAGAATTTCAACAATTAAGATGAATATTTTACCCAGAATTTTATTTCTCTTTCAAACAATACCAATTAGACTTGGAAAAGAATATTTTGAAGATTTAAATAAAATCATGTTGAAGTTTATATGGCAAGGTAAAAAAGCGAGAATAAAGTTAAAGCTTTTGCAAGATGCTAGAATTAGAGGAGGTTTTGGCCTGCCTAATTGGGAACTGTATTATCAAGCTGCAAGTTTGATGTGGGTCAAAGAATGGATAACATTAAGAAAGCATAGATTGTTGACATTAGAAGGACATGATTTACTGTTGGGCTGGCATGCTTTTTTATGGTACAAGGGAACTAAAACACAGGGGTATTTCAGAAGACATTATATACGGGAGTCTTTGTGGTTAAATTGGGAGAAGATAAAAAAACAATGTTATTTGAAAATTCCAGTTTGGTTATCGACTATTGAAGCATTTTCCTATCCTATGATCTATAAAAAGGAACAAACAGTTAGATATGGGGAATTGTTGGATGAAAAGGGTGGACTTAAATCGATCCAAAACTTAGAGGAACAAGGTATAAGGATGAATTGGTTTTCATATGCGCAAATACACTCAAGATATGATGAAGATTTTAAAACGGAAGGATTCTATGATAAACAGACTGATTTAGATTAGATATTGATGGGTACTGATGAGAAAGTGATTAAAAAATTATATGGTTATTTATTGGGAATTAAGTTAGAGGAAAAACAAGTTAAAGAAACTATGATTGCTTGGGGGAAGAATTTTGGATATGGGATTGATTTAGAGAAATGGCAAAAATTGTGGTCTCAAAACTATAAAATGACAATGTCAACAGCATATAAAGAAAACTTGTATAAGATGTTTTACAGGTGGCACTTCCCCCCGACAAGAATAGCAAGAATGTTCAAGAACAAATCTGAAAAATGTTGGAAATGTCATCAGATACCTGGCTCATACTATCATATGTGGTGGACTTGTGAGGATGCTAGAAAATATTGGACTAAAATTCACATGTGGTTGGAAAAAATGACAAAGAAACACATAGACTTGAAACCAGAGATCTTTTTATTGGGAATTTTACCTTTGAAATATTTGATTGTAAATGTATTAACAGCGGCTAGGATTGTATTTGCTAAAAATTGGAAGAATGAGAAAATACCATTACAGGAAGAAATTATTAAGAAAATATTGGCATGTGCTGAGATGAGTAGATTGACATTTGAAATTAGAGAGCAAGAAGATAAACAATTTTATGAAATTTGGGATCTTTTTTATCAATGGCTAGATGATAAAATACGATAATAGAACATTAATACTATATCTATAAAGGGTTTTTAGGATTGATTTGTTATGATTATATGATTTGTTATAGAATAAACTGTTTAAAGTATTGTTATCTCACAAAACATGAATGATTAAAAGTATAGTCAAAATTTTTTTTTCTTTTTTTTAATAATATTAGGATATGGATTGACAATATGAATTGTTATGCAATATAACTGTAACTGAGACTACAAAATGAATGCACAAAACTGATGAACCAACCGACACACCGGAAGTATATATGAGAGCAGATGTTTTTAATGTTTTGTATGTCATCTGTGTTTGTAGAAAATTAATAAAATTCTTTTCAAAAAAAAAAAAAGATACAACAGTATTAAATTACTATCCTGGTTTATATATTGCCAACCCAACTGTTAGGTGAATATCATTCCTAACAATGGTCTCCCATTGGTCTGCAAATAGGCCACCAATGGGAGGAAGGGTCCAGGAATCATTTGGATTGATGGTAGGGATAACCTCCTATGTCACAAAAGGCTGTTTAGATTGAAACTGCTGTTTGTTTCTATCTTAAAATCCCGATCTATCTGTGAGTCGATCTGATCTGGGCTAGTAGGACCTTTGGAATTGCAAGAATTCCTGACTTGATTCTGTGGTACAAAATGGCTGCCTATGGGTATAGAGTGAAACCCTCCTATCAGCTCTCCTGTTAAGAGAGGAGAACACCTTCCTCTTATATTTGTTCTTGACTAGGAAGGGATTTAAGGTCTCTCCAAATAAAGAAGAACCTGTGTAGGGAGATGAGGCCATCTTCCATTTGGTTCTAGCATCTGCTTGCCACTATCGTAGCCACAGCAAACGAGGAGAGGTAATGGTGGAGGCCAGGGCCCTGGAGGAGAATTGGGCTACATGTAGGGAGGAGTTGGCCACAAATTCCATGGCTGCCACCAATTTGTTGATGTCCTGATGCATTCTGATTTCCTCAGGGGGAATCCTAGCCTGTAATTGTTGGAGTCAGAGAAGATATGTCCTCATGAAGAAAGAGGTGGCTGCAGCTACTTTGACCACCCAAGCGTTGGCCTGGTGTGTCCTGCAGAAATTTTGTTCTACCTTCTTGTCCTCTGCCTTAAGGGCCTCTGCTATCTCCCCTGATATTACAGAGGGAGAGATCATGGACACCAAAGGTTCATCCAGAAGGGGAAGTTGAAGTGACTCAGTAAGGAGAGGAGCCATATCAAAAAAATTTTTATCATTACTCCCTGGAGTGGAGAAGGGTCCTGGCTGCACCCATTGTCTCTGAACTACGTCCAGAAACAACCTGAGACAAGGAATCTCCTGTTGGAGAACTGTGGGTTCAGAAAAAAAAAAAACCCTTGCTGTTGGGCCCCTGAGTATCAGGTGAAACAGTGGGAATAGAGGGTTGACGATCAATTTGGGCTGTGGTCCTAAGCTTGTGGAGGAGAGATTTAAACAGCCCCGGACTGAACAGACCCATGAACAGGGTGGATCAGGTGATATATCCTCATCTTCTGAGAACCCCTGCTCTCCCTGAACTTCCTCCTCCATCCCAGATGCCCTGCTTCTGATGGAGTGGACTGGAGAAGTGTCCCTCTGGTGTCTAGAGAATTCCATATAGGCATGGTATTGCACTGGCTGAGATGGCTGAGGATCAGATCTTGGGGAAGATGAAAGACTCCTCCCTCAGGGTGGAGGCTACCCCAAGAGAAATAGCCTGAGCAATAAGGGCCTTAAGGGCCTCTGATAATTCTGGGACCAATTATCTGCTGAGCACATCCCTGCTGCAGTTGGAGTAAAAGTGGCCTCAGGTATTCCAGCCCTGTCCCTGACCTGTGGATCTGCAGGACTAGGAATCATGCAATCAAAAGGAAATTTTTGGGTTTGGATTTCCTCAGTAGATGGAATAAATCCTTGCTCCCTATCTCCCTCTGGTGACCAAGCCCTGGAAGCTGCAGGCAACTCCTCTGCTAATGGCTGCTGAGGGAGGGAACTACTAGGTTCTGGCTGGGGGAATGGGGAATATCTCTTTTGGTCTGCTTGCTTCTGAGCCCTGGAAATTGCTTTTCTAATGCTTTTTACCTTCTCTCTTCTGCTCTTGTGGGATTTCTAGAATAAAGAGCCTTCGCCTTTATTTTGTTAGCAGCCTCTTTACTTGCAGATCTGGCCTTCCTTGGACCAGAGGTGGTTTTCAGCTTGGATCATTTTGCACTTGTGGGCTCCATGATGTCTTGCTAAGAGGAGAGCTCTCTCAATCCTCCAATCCATTTGTCCAGATGGATGCTTTCCCTGGACTGTGGCAGTAGCAGCCCTACCAGTCTTCTGGATAGCCTGCACAACTTGCTATGTGGTCAAAATCGCCACCACTGGCCCCCAAAATCAGTTGGAATGTGAAAGCAGCTGCTCTGGAGCTACCCAGTTGAGCCTGGGTGCACAATGGTGTGCTGGGGGTGATTGCAGTTTCAGCACCCCCCTTGGGGGTGGTGGGTTGTTTTGGGGCTCCTCCTTGATTTCCTGGACTTTTAGGCCTTCAATTGGTAATTCAGGGGGGCACGAAAAAAAGGAGTAGGCAGAAGTTCCAATTGCTGCCTGTTTGTGATTTTTTGGTCTTTTTTAGGGAGTTTGCAAACCTTTGAGAGAATCCTCACTTAAATTGCTGCTTTCTGAAGAAATTGTTGGAGCCAACCTTTGCCACGTCTCTATAGGGTGCAGACCAGAGGTGGTCTTCAGCAGATTCTGATCAGCTCTGGAGAACCAATAACGGAAATTTTGAGTAGTTCAGAGAACTGGCAAATACCACCTCTGACTGGAGATTCTACAGTAACCTTCCCCTGCCACACCCACCAAACCATGCCCACAGAACCAATAGTAAAATAATTTGAACCCCACACTGGCCAAGACTGAGTCATGACTGGGGCTAGGGCTTCTTGCTTCAACAGACAGAGGCGTGGCAAAGATTGATGGCTCAACCTCTGGGCAGAAACAACAGAATCAACCCACATGTGTGGATTATTCCAAAGGCATGCTGGAGAACATGTCTGATGACACCCAACCTGTGAATGTGCTTAATTGGAGAATCTGATTTATGAGACACCCAGGGGGGAGGTGGGAAACAGGGTCAAAGGTGACCGTAAATTGCATATGCCAGAGTTGGCTTCATATGGGCCAGTATGTCACCTCTAATAAATCCTTTGAAGTTTTTTGAAGTTTGGCTTGAAACTCATAATTTAATTAGGATGATTGCTGGAATCCTGAAAACAGCACTGTTTCTCAGGTGGCCCTGCAGGCCAAATCTAACCACTTCACAGGCCAGATATGGCCTGTGGGCCTTGAGTTTGACACACCTGGTCTAGAGAAAACTAACCACTCTGCAACTCAACCAACAAAATGAGAAACCCCAAATCTTGCAAGAAGAATATGCCCAAATTGAACATAATAATGATCAAACAACTTCTAAAAGAATTAACTCCTTTGAAGAAGACAGATGGAAACAGTGTCACTTATAGAAAAAAACACAAACCTAGTATGAAACCCATGTCCAACCCAACTCACTCTGATAGAGCTCCACTGGTGCTAAGCAATTGATTTCATGGACTGTCCCTGGAAGTATACAAGCAGACCTAGGAAAGAAGCATCATCAAATGTCCCTTAAAAAGTAGCACCATCAAATGCTTCTGTGACCAAAGAGAAAAAACCTCATAGAATGCATAAAAGAAACATTGCCATAGGTGTATACTACAGGCCACCCAACAAAGCAGAAAAAAATAGACCTACTTTTTTGCTAATCAATAACAAATATATGTAGGAAACACATTACCCTGACATCAATTGGAAGACTAATTCTGTATCAAGCAAGAAATCGAATAGGTTCCTGACCAGCCTAGCCAACAACTTTGTTCTCCAAAATGTAGAGGAAGGAACTAAAGGGACAGCCATACTGGACTTAATTCTTACAAACAGAGAAAAAGTGATAGAGGGAGTTGAAACTGCAGGAACCTTGGGTGAGAGTGACCATGTAGAATTCAACATAACACAAACACAAGTAATCGAACATAATGATACCAGAGACTTAGATTTTAAAAGAGCTGATTTTAACAAACTCAGAGAGAACTTTGGAAAGATTCCTTGGATGAAAATCCTAAAAAGGAAAACAATTCAAGAAGATTGGGAAACTCAAAAATATGATCATAAACATCCAGTCCTGCATAATACCACTGAAAAAGAAAAACAAGGAATCCAAGAAGAAACCAGAATGGCTGCACAAAGATTTCTGTGACAAATTGAAACACAAAAGGACAAGTACAAAAAATAGAAACATAACTAAGGCAGAATATCAGCAGATAGCCAGAGTCTGCAAAGACAAAGTCAGGAAAGCAAAGGATCAGAATGAATAAAGACTTGCAACAAAAATCAAAGATAATAAAAAAAAGTTTCTTCCAACATATAAATAAAGAAATCAAGGAAACAGTTGGTCCACTAAAGATAGAAGACGGCAAGGAAGTAACAGGCAGCAGAGAGAAAGCAAAGCTATTCAACTCATTCTTTGCATCAGTCTTCACACAAACAGAAACAATAGATCAACCTACCAAAAACATGACTTTAAAAGAGACTAGAAATAAAAATTAAAATAAGCAAAAAAATGGTAAGAAAACACCTGTCTGATCTTGATGAATACAAATTGGTTTCAAGATGGTAGCGGCAGCGGCAGCATGAGGAGCTCCGGTGGGCACAGGCAGTGCCAGGAGACAAGTCTGCTAATCCTTGTGAGTCCAGCTGGTGATATGGAAAGCCTGATGCCCGAGACTAGCCAGCAAGCCAGCAAAGAGCTCCATTCCTTGGAAAGTGCTCGCCGATCTGCAATTCCTCCCATCCTTGCAGGGAAGTGAGACAGTAGGGCTCGCCAGCACCAGGGGCTCGACGATCTGCAATTCCTCCCATCCTTGCAAGGCAGTGAGATGGCAGGGCTCGCCAGCACCCAGAGCTGTGGGTTGGTCTTCAGACATTTGTAGCCTGGGTGTGAAGCAGGCTGCTCTTGGCAAGCCCCCCCCCCAAGCCCTTCCTCTTCACCATCGCCATAAAAAAAAGGGAAAAGTGAAAGGAATATTGCTAATCTGGACTCCTTCAGTAAAATGACAGTAAATTTGGACTCCCAAAAAGTAAAGAAATATTGTTTTATCTGAATTCCTGTGAAGATTAAAAACAATTTGAATTCCTGTGATAAAAGCAAAAGTATATGGAAGCCAGGAGCAAATGTATAATGCTCATCTGAGTCTCCAGAGTAAAGATACAAATTGTTTGAATTGCCAGTGCAAGACTATCTATGTGCCTCTTTCTTTATTGTTTTAATTGATGAGTGTGATTAGAGTGTTGAGTGCAAATAGCATGATTACTGATTAGTGTAAAAATCAGGATTCATGTAATTTATTTGATTAGTAAAATTAGTGATTTAGTGAATTTAATTGAACAGTGTGACTAATGATAATAATAATGAATCAGGTTGAGTTTCATAAAAATTTTCCCTTTGGCTAAGTGGGTCAACATATCCTTCATCAAGGGGAGGGGGTACACGTTCTCCACTGAAACAGCCTTGAGGTTTCTGTAGTCCACACATAAACGAAGAGAGCCATCTTTCTTCTCATGGAACAATACTGGGGCTGCTACTCGGAGTCTGGCAGGTTGGATGAAACCACTTTCCAAATTTTTATCAATAAATGACAGCAGCTCTTCTAGCTCCTGTGGTGTCATCGAATACAGTTTCGTTTTTGGGAGTTTCACTCCTGGCAAAATTTCAATGCTGCAATCTGTTGAAGCTCATCTGAGGCCTTTTCACTGAATACCTCCTTTAAGTCCCAATATTCCTCTGGAATTTTCTCCTCGCTCTTCAGACTCTCGGTGTCAGTGGAGGCCAGCTCAGTGAGATTCTTGAGTTTCGGTTGAGATTGTCCCTCTCCCTCTGGGCATTGGTCAGTACATATGCACAATGATCCCCTCCTCCAATCGACGTGGGGGTTCCATTTCTGGAGCCAGGGCAAACCCAGTATTAGGGGTCACTCCATCCAAGGAGCCCCAATAAAACACAAAGTTTCTCAATGCTTCCCCATCGTCATTTCTACTGGTTCCATTATAAAATGTGCAGGGCCGCCGCCAGCTACCGATCCATCCAGTTGGCAAAAGGCTATGGGCATTTTTAAAGTCTTTAGCCTTAAGCCCATTTTCTCTACTACCTCCAAGCTGATTACACACCTTGTGCACCCAGAGTCTAACAAGGCCAACATTTCCCCTTTGGCTCCCGATGTGAGTACCCTTAATCTCACTGGAATCATCATAAGGCCCTTGTTAGGACTTACCAGTAGTCGTCTTCCAATTCGGATTCACTTTCTTCAGAAGAGGTTGGAGTTCCCAGCTCCTCTCCTTTTGAAGGGGTGATCTCTACAACCTCCTCCACTTTAAACACCATTTTGAGAGGCTTTGCTGGGTTTTTTTCAGGTTTTCTTCCTCCTCCTGGTGCCCCCTTTGGTTCTAGCTTGGCATGGCATTCTGTAGCCCGGTGACCTTCCTTCCCACATCGGAAGCAAGCAGTGGTCTTGGGTTTGGCCGCCATTCCTCCCTTTTGAGGTTTTAAGGCTTCTCGAGGGCTGGTGGAGAAGGACTTGCTCCAACCAAGACCCCACCGGCATCTGTTTCGGGTCAGATCAATTTCCAGTTCTGCTGCCAGCACGTACCACAGCTGCAGTTTACTGGGGTCTCTTCTGGCAATACAGCTTTGATAAACATCTTCATTCAACCCATCTTTAAAAGCCTCTATCAGTGCTCCCTGGGACCAGCCTCGAATATGACACGCCAGCTCTCCAAATTCCTGGGTGTACTTGACCACTGATCTCCACCCCGATTTATGGTCTTCATGTTAATTCTGGCTTTACTTTCAGGAAGTAGGTCTTCAAACCTGGCCTGCAGCACAGTCATGAACAGGTCATAATTCATCAGCTGGGGGGTATTATCATTATGCAAAGTCACATCCACTTTGCAGCTGTTCCCTCCAGATCCTTTGTAACACATTTAACTTTGGCTGCTTCTGAGGAAAAATCCTCTCCATATTCCTCTATATGGCTCCAGACTTGTGCCAGAAAGAATCCTAACTCCTTGGGATCCCCCCCATATTTTACTTCCAACTGAGGCACCTTTGGAGTTCTACGCCTTCTTGCAATTACTCCCCCCACAGGGGGTCCCTGGGCTGCTGCTGCCTGTTGCACCAGCCCAGGTTGATTTATGGGGGTGGCTGCTCTGATTCTTCTTTTTGGGGCTGCCTCCCGCTCCTCTCCCTCATACCTTTGATCAGTTTGAGGTTCTCCAATAGCTTCATTTAAAAGATGCATGGCTTGAGTTTGTAAAAAAATCTTTCTTCCTTTCTCTTGCCATGGCTCTTCTCTTCCACACCAACAGGTAGTGGTCACTCCTGGAGAAGGCTTTTCCTCAGGATCCTTCCAGCCAACTCCTAGGGACCATTTGGGTTTTACAGCTGGTTTTTCGCCAAGACTTAATTCTGCTAACAAGTCGGCTTCCCCTGCTGCCTCAAAAAGCAGGGAATCTTGTCCTCCATTCACTCCCAGGTCTTCTTGGTCACTGGCTGAATTTGACATTGTGTTCAGACCCCCTTGTAAGAAAATGTATTAATTATCCGGGCTGGTAACATGGAGATTCAGAATAATATCAGCTGGTGCTCCATTCAAAATCCAAGAAAGAAATACTTAGACTCCATTAATTAGAGAAAATATATTTTTTACTGGAAATCAAGTGGTAGCAGCAAACAAATTCTGAATCTGAGAAAATGGGCGCAAAAACCACTTATACAAAGTAATGGCAATGTTCCCACCCCCAATAGTTCAATTGGCTCATCCAATTAAATGTTGTGTATATCATCATGTGGGCTTCTGTCCATTGATCTTAACATATTTTGATAAAGAGTTGCTGTTGCGCATAGCATAGTATAGAAGCCCCAGCTTGTACAGTTCTGTTTTGTAACTCCTCCCATAACTACATCCCCCCTCCTCCCCCTGTTACTTATGACAGCCGAAAGATGCAAAGCAAAGGGAGAAAATTTTGAAGGCTGACATAGACAATGGAGAGAAAGACCTGTACATTGACTACCGTGCTGACTGTATCAAAAATAAGTCCCACAACCCACAACTCAGCATCCAACCCCACTTCAACAAAGCTACCATCACCCAAGACTAGGCACGCATGCCCCTAACTACCTCAATTCAAACTACAACTGGCCTTAAATGCAAGCTACTCAATGCAAGAAGCCTTGTGAATAAAATACCTGAATTTCTCCTCTTACTAAATACAGCCAAATTCGATGACATATTTGTCTGTGAAACATAGCTCAACACATTTCTCCCTGACTCCATTACATCAGTAAGAGACTATCATGTTTACTAATCAGATCGTGAAATCCATAGAGGAGGTGATGTTGCTATCTTCCATAAAAAGTCCTTACATCTAAAAACAAAAGTTACCCAGGAGCTTGCTCTTCTTGAAACCATCTGTGACTTGTCCTTAAATATCACATTTTGATTCTTACCATGTTACAGAGCCCCTGATTATGACATCAAACATGTAAACAAGCTAAATTCACTACTAACATGGGCAGCATCCTGTCCACATGCTTTTATCTTTCTTGGTGAGTTCAATCTATCTCATATTGACTGGATCCTAAATGAATGTAAAACCTCATACATGCTGTACAGTGCTGTAACAAATCTGGGACTGGAACAACCAGTAACCAACAATACTAGGCTTAACAACTGCCTTGATCTCATCTTCTGCAATAGTTTGAATTCAGTTTATGGAATACAAATTAAAGAACCCTTTAAGTGACCACAACATGATTGACTTTTGTCTCAACATACGTCCACACAAAAATCATCACAACAATGGAATCCCCAATTATAACTTCAAAAAAGGCAACTATGATCTTATAGACAACAATCTCTCATCCCTTGATTGGCAATTTCTATTCAGTGGATGCAGTACTGTTGAAGACCATTATGACATATTTTTACTTGAAGTTAAAAGAGTAATCAAACTATATGTACCAATAACAACTCCCAAAACCAGAAAAAACAGATTACCCAGAACAATAAGGAAGCTTCAATCCAAAAAGTGATCACTTGGTGAAAAAACAAATCTGGTCATGTTGCCAAATTCAAAAGCCGATACAAAAATTTATGACAACAGATAAAGACTGGATGCATCAATTATCACATTATACAAGAGGAAAACCTTATATGCAACAATTCCACCCGCGCTTTCTACAATTTTGTAAACAACAAACTTAAAGACTCAAGGTCCATCCTTGAGAAAGGACCTCATGGTAAAGACTGCAATGATGACACCATTAAAGCCAACCTCTTTAACACATTCTTTGGCTCAGTCTTTGTAAACAGCAATGGATCATGCCCAGTATTTCCTAGTTGAACCACAGACAACTACAATGATCTAATACATATTGATTTTACAGAAGGCAATGTTGAAAAAGCACTAAACAATCTAAAACCATCTCAATCTATTGGACCAGATGGAATATGTACCTACTTCTTAAAAAAGCTATCCACTGCTATAGCCGAACCTCTAAGAAGAATCTTTGAAAAATCTTTCAGGACCAGCTCCTTGCCAAAACTATGGTCACAAGTCACGGTCATCCCCATCTTCAAAAAGGGAGACCCCAGCCTAGTTGAAAATTACAGACCAATCTCTTTATGCTGCATCACCTCTAAAGTCATGGAATCAATTATTAACCAATCCATTATCCTCCACTTGCACTGTCCCATCCCGAAAACTATCACGGATCCATTGCTAGATCCCATGCTGTTTGCATACTGAGCAAATAGATCAACAAATGATGCTGTTAATATGGCTCTGCATTACATCCTACAACACCTTGAATCTCCAAATACCTACGCAAAGGTCCTCTTTGTAGACTTCAGTTCAGCATTCAATACCATCATTCCAGACAATCTTCTAAGTAAATTAAACTATCAGTACCTGAACACACTTGTAAGTGGATCATAAGCTTTCTAACAGAGAGGAAGCAGCAGGTGAAACTCTACTATGGGAAGAAAGAGAGGTGGCCAAGAAGCGTCTGGGTCCAAAGATGGATCGCCAGAAGAGCAGAGTATGGACTGTACAACAAGCTGATGGTGGAGCTCAGGAACGAAGACACTCGTGCATTCCAGAACTTCATGAGGATGCCTGCAGCCATGTTTGACAAAGTTGTGCAGCAGCTGACACCCAGGTTGACCAAGGCAAACACCAACTTTTGGCCCAGCCTGGAACCTGGGCTCAAGGTGGCACTCACTCTGCGCCACCTGGCCTCAGGGACCACCTACAGGAGCATGCAGTATGGCTGGAGGGTACCACACAACACCATCAGCATTGTGGTCAGAGAAGTGGTGCAGGCCATCATTGAAGAATACTGGAGGAGCTCCTCCAGTGCCCCACCTCTGAACAAGACTAGAAGAAAGTTGCAGAGCAGTGGTATCAGATGTGGAACTTCCCCCACACTGTTGGAGCCATAGATGGCAAGCACGTGGCCTGCAAAGCTCCAGCCAAGTCGGGGTCCACTTATTTCAACTACAAGGGCTTCTTCAGCATCATCCTCTTTACCATGGTCGATGCTGACAACAAGTTCATGTACATCGATGCTTCAGGCAACGGCTCAGCTTCAGATGCCCAGGTATACAATGCCAGTGACCTCAAGGAGGGGCTGGAACGCAACCTCATTGTGGGCTTCCCAGATCCAGACCCCCTGCCCAACGACACGCAAGATGTGCCCTAATTCATCGTGGGGGATGACGCCTTCTCCCTCAGAACCTACCTCATGAAGCCCTACACCTCCAGACTCCTCACCTGTGAAGAGAGGATCTTCAACTACAGGCTGTCCATGGCAAGGCCTTTGGCATCCTGGCCAACAGGTTCCAGGTACTTCTCACCACCATGCAGCATCGCCCAGAGACTGTGAGGAGGATCGTGGAAGTTTGCTGCATCCTGCACAATCTCATGCGCACCCACTACCCAGTCTTGCAGAACAGGCTCGTGGACCTCCAACAAGGCAATGGGGACATGGAGCCTGGGGAATGGAGACAAGGGCAAAACCTGATAGACACTCAGGATGTGCAAGGCCCCAACAGAGCCTCACATGAAGGGAAGAAGCAGCGCAACCTCCTGAAACAATGGTGCAACTCCCCAGCTGGAGCGGTGGAGTGTCAAGACAGGATGATAGATGATTAATGGATGCTTCCTTCAGCCTGTCTCATCACACTGATGAGATTGGGCCATGTATGTTGGGTGGGCCTACAATGAACAGGGCATTTAATAAAGAGTTGTGTTTGTGTTGACATGTGTGGATGATTATTACATTATTATTGATAATAAAGGGCCATAGGTGTGGCACCTGGGAGGGTGGACTATACAGTCCCACTATGCTTGCACTGGAGGTTTATCTATCCCACAGCTATTACCCATCTCAAAGGTATCCCTGCCCATCCCACTGCTATCTTAACCCATCCCACAAGCATGCAAAGGCTTAAACCAATTCTAAACGTTTCCACCAAGACTTTATTTAAAAAAAAGAAATGAAGCAAGTGTGTGAATCAAAGATAAACTTTATTGAACAACAAGCTGGAAAAGAAAAATTACCCAAGTCAAATGTCCAAATAAAGTCCACAGGTAGCCAGCCAGCCAGTCTCTGGCAGTCTTCACGGTCACTCGGAGGTGTGCCCAGTCTCAGGGGTGAAGGGTCCAGGTTCTGTGGAGGTGGGTGCTGCTGGAGTGCTGGTCTGAGGCGTCATTGGGGTGCCTGTCCCAGAGAGGACAACAGGTGACGGTGTGTTGAGGAAGCTCTCAGACAGCTGGCTCAGCCCCGTGATATTGAGAGCTCCTTCCTCCATGCCATGGGGTGTCAGCCCCAGTACCGAGAATAAATGTACTGAGGCTGGGCTTGGCTTTGGGGTGGAGGAAGGAGCAGTGTAGTGGGGCTGTCTGGTCTGCAGCTGGGTGAGGACTGACGTGGGTGGCATCAGTGTCATGGGTGGCATCGGTGGCGTGGGTGGCATCAGTGGCGTGGGTGGCATCGTTGGCGTCAGTGGCATCAGTGTCATGGGTGGCATCGGTGGCATCAGTGGAACCGGTGGCAACGGTGTCGTCTGATGACTCTTTGCCTGGACTGGGAAGGGCTGCTGCCTGTGCTGCTGGACCTCCTGGTAGCTGTAGCCCTGGTAGGTGAGGGGCTGTGGAAAGCCTTGGAATGGGAGGGACATCATCTGGGGTGGAGGAGCAGACCTGGACTGGGTGGGAGCAGGTTCCTCTGGATCTGGAGGGTTGTGAAGCAGCTCGGTGATCCAGTCCTTCACCACCTGGTACTGGGGTTCCGCCATGTCCATGAGGTTCTGGTTGACATAGGTGAGGAAGGGCTTGCGGTTGGAGGATGAGGAGTCAGTGTGGACCAGCTGAGAGAGGAGATCTATGCTGCTCCGGATGGTGTCCCTGATCTCCAGCAGGACAGTGTGGCTCTGCCCCTCCTGCTGTCTGGCTCTCTGCCTTTCTGTGGAGGTGGAGCTGGGGGTGGATGCAGGTAGGGCTGTGGTGGACGTGCCGTCTCCTTTCTCCCACCGCACCAGGGAGTCCTCCACGTGCTCCACCATGGTTACAACAGCTGTCCGCGGGTTCTCCGCTGTGGCACACTCCACAGAAACCTGCCTGGAGACAGGAGCTGACTCTCGGCCGGAAGAGGACTGGCTCTCAGCAGGCTGCCGGAGAGATAGGGTAGTGAGAGGGGCTGCTGGTGCTCCTCGGTGGCGGATCTCACCCTCCAGGAAGCTGCACCTGGCCATGACGTAGGTCTCTCTGTCCGTCAGCTTAACCGTGGCCTGGCCAGATTTCTTCAGGTGCAGCTTCCCATACCAGGTGTGCATGTGCTTCCAGAAGCCGAGGAGCACCTCCAAAGTGTAGCCCATACTCTCCGCCTTCTCTCTCCAAGCAGCCTGCTTCCTATTGGTGTCCCAGTACAGCCGGTGTCCCTTCTGCCACAGATAGTCATTCTCTCTCAGCCACTCCAGCACCTCATCCTCGTGTTCCTCCTCAATGGAGTATTGCCTCCTCTCCCATCCCCGCATACACCTCTTCCTCCCTTTGGCAGGACCAGATGGCCCTCATCAGAGGGACTCCCAGGTAGTAGGGGCTGCTCCTCCACACCACCAGCAGCAGCAGCAGCAGCAGGATCATCATCATCATCATCATCATCATCATCATCATCATCACCACCAGCAGGATCATAATCATCATCATCAGCAGCAGCAGCAGCAGGATCATCATCATCATCATCATCAGCAGCAGCAGCACCAGCACCAGCAGCACCAGTAGGACCAGGATTAGCAGCAGCAGAGTAAGCACCAGCAGCGCCACCAAGACCAGGAGCACGAGCAGGACCAGGAGCATGAGCAGGACGAGCAGGACGAGCAAGACCAGGAGCACGAGCAGGACGAGCAAGTCCAGGAGCATGGGCAGGACCAGCAGGACCAGCAGGACGAGGAGCAGCTTCAGCAGAGTACGCAGCAGCAGAAGCACCACCGCCAGGAGCAGCTTCAGCAGAGTAAGGACGAGCAGAAGCACCAGCACCAGGAGCAGTGCCAGCAGAAGCTCCAGCATTAGAGAGCATTTCACCAAAGCAGCCGTTGTCGATGCCGTCTTGGCTGGTCCACCATATTCATAATAATTAATATTCAATATTCAAAGTAATATGAAAAAATGCAAACAACACTTGTACAGTACTTTAGAAAGTAACAAAATGGAAACAGTAAGAAGCAGGATTTATGATATGTTGCTTCTGAGGTTAGGAAATTGGAGTGATGTAATAGCTGTTGCAGTAAAAATTCACAAGAAAAAAAATCAGTGAATTTATTTTTATCTTCATTAGTGATCATATGCTCTTAATTATAGTACAGCTTGTTTTCTAGAATGTTTCACATTCAAGTAAACTATATATTTGCTTACCTCCATCTAGTTCTTCTGCACCAAAATGGTTCCTGTAGAATAACATAATTTCTATCTTGTAGCACTTGTAAATAGTCACTAAACAAACAAGTAGTAGCAGAATAGCACCAAGCCCTCCAGCAAGTTCAACTGTATACATCAGCTCTGAAAAGAAAAATAAAGATTAATAACAACCACATTCTGATATAAAAGCAGCAATTTATTATCATATTTTGGGCAAGAAGGAATTTTCTGTTTTTTTGAATGCAAAAACAAGGTGTTTTTCTGATTTCTTGGTACATATACACACACAAAGAGTAGGCATTAATATTTTTATGGTGTGTAACTGGTTTTATGATATACAATGTTCACAGAGGATAAAGTTAAAGCTAAACCCTTTCCTCGACACAAAATTATCATCCCTTTTTTATCAGCTACATTTGTTTTAATATATCCCCCTTTCTTTGGTGCTATACAATTCTTTGGTGCTATATTACCCAATAATATAACTGGGTGTGACTTTTTAAGAAAAATGTTGAAAATCATCTCAATTTGTTATTTTTGACATTCTGACATTAAAAGGTGAAACATTATCATTTCTTGTGTAGCACTGTACCGTGGGATATCGTATGATTGATTGAAACAGCTGCCAGCTTAGTTTCCAAAGAGGCTTGGGCAAATGTGGTTATATCTATCTATCAACAATAATCATTTGTTATATCATTTATGAGTATGTCAGTAAATGGTATTGTTGGTCATTGTCCTCACATTTTCCAAGCAGGTAAAGACATGCACATTTCCATTTGAAGTCAACTATACTCTAGTTGTTTGCCTGGAAGATACATGAAATCCAGTGATAAAGCTGCAGTGCCAGATCATTTCCCTGGAAATAATGCCAATAATGATTTCATGGAGATTATTTCAGTATTATAAGGATGTTATATTGAATTTTCACTAAGGATGAAGAATTATATACTGTTTTAAAAAGTGTTAAAATATATATTGGATAGTAAGTTGTGTAGCAGTTACCTTCTAAAAATGGTTTATGGCTGGAGTAAAAAAAAGCCTAATAGAAGAATACAGACAGAAACAACTCTACTTCTACTCAAAGATTTCTGAGTAAAGACTGTTGGTGGATCAGACATCCTTGTAAGCAGCTTCACAACTGGGGACAGCATTATCATGGAATCACCAGCTAGGAGTCAGTTTTCTAGCAGAAGAAAATCTCCTGAAAAAAGATCTGTGAAGGACTTATGTTTCTTATGAGAAGACCACAGGAATTCAGTTTCTCCTGGTTGATTGTGAGTGGAGGAACTTGGAAGCTAAAACATTTACAACATGTTCTTAGCCACTGTGCAATCTATACAGATGTTTCATAGTAAAAAACCCTCATTTTCTTGAACACCTTTGGATCTTATTGATTTACAACCTAAGACCAATATTATGAACAGCATGGAAGATCAAAATCTTCAATCAGTTGCCTTCTTCCTGAAACTAAGATTAGGGGGAAAATATCTTCTTAAAGGATTTTAATTTAAAAGGAAATACCTTAACAAAATTGTGATTTAAGAAAGTTTTAAATTGATGTTGTTGCAATTGGTTGGACATGATTTTGCAACTAACAACAACAGCAAAGGTGAAAATATTTCAGGAAAACAGATTATTTTTTTCTAACATATCAACCTTTGTAAGTAGCAAAATTAATTAGATTAACAGACTGGTGCTTTGTGGGCATGTTAATTATTTATTATTAAGAACAGTAGATAATTGGTGGACATTACAAAACAAGTGTGTGTGCATGGGTGTGTGTGTGCATAATACATATACATACATGTGTTTGTATGTATTGTACATATATATTACACACACGCAGACATAGACACACACACACGAACTTTTAAATACTATGCAGAGCTTATTGGAATTAAAGTACAAAACTTAGTGAAAAGCAAAAAATAAAAGAATAATCCTGCCTTTTACCTATACTTGTCATCTATGGCGTGCCATAGTGGATCTATGGCACGCCTGCTAGAAGTAGCATGCAGAGCCCTCTCTGTGGGCACGCGAGCCATCGTCCCAGCTCAGCTCTGCTGCACATGTGTCATGTGCCTCCTGCTGGCTAGCTAGTCTTTGGGTCTCTGCTGCACATGTGCAAGGGCAGGGAGCATGTGTGGGGGAGGGGAAGGCACATGCATGGGGAACATACACATATTGCATTTTGGGGATGCGTGCGCACACACACACATACAGACACACTTTGGGCACTCGGTGCTGAAAAGGTTAACCATCACTGACCGATACTGTTGTAATTGACATACTTTCACTTTCTTATCCTAGCAACCCCAAGAAAAACTGCTTCATTAGAAGGACATGAACACAGGGATGCTGTAATGGTCATGAGTGTGAAAAACTGGCATAAGTCACTTTTTCAATGCCATTGTAACTCCAAATGGTCACTAAATGAATAGTTGCAAGTCAAGGATTACTTGTAGAGATTTATGCTGTCTGTCATGGAAATATATTGAAAGTAAATGACACAACATTAGTTATATCTATGCAGAGTTTACTTGACCCTTTGGTATTGTAAATTATGTATAAGTTCCATCAACATTGTTAAATCTGGAAAGACAATGTAACACAAGTTTAATGCCATTGATGGCAATGACATTCAGAACATAGGGTTGTTAGCTTTAGGAATATTACTATTTTGTGCTTGTTAGCTCAAAACTATAATAAAATGCTTATGTCACAGTTATTGATCATTATGTTTCCACAGGACCCTTAATCTTTTCTTGAAAGAATCTAGCATGGCTTAGCTTAATTCTATCCTTGTTTCTATGTCGGATTTAATTCAGAGTATATTTCTGTTAAAGCATTGCAAACCTGCAGGGAAAAACATAGGCAATCATATTTATTTTCTCTGTTTCGGTATCTTTATGTTTATACTTCTATAATGGAGGAACATGCAGTTGTTATAAAAGCTTCAGAATTGTCTAGCAGGCAACAAAAAATAATTACATATTATTTTTGTTTTTTAAATAATTTATTATTTATACTATTCCATTCAAAACTCTGGTATAATTTCCTATATATTCTAAAGTTTTTGCTTTCATATATTTGATTTATTTCTTATCTATAGAAAAAATAAATTAATCTGCAACAGTTAAATTAAAATTGTTATAAAACTGAGTATTAATTAATGGAAATAAAATTATACAGGATAGCCTTTTTAAATATATTTTTTTACTTTATAGCATATAAAATTTCATTTTTAGTTAAACTGTGTTGTCTGGGTACAAATGTTTTTAGGAAATAATAATCGTATTAATAATAATATTTACAACAATGTTGTAAATATATAATAACAACAATAACATTTACAACAATGTTCATTACATTGGAATAAGTTCTATAATAGTAGTAATAGTAATAATAATAATAATGGAAGTGAGGAAAAATGAAAAAAAAAAAAAAGAAGGAATAGAACTGGGAAATGGAACCATAGTGAAAGCATTAGCAAGGGATGATGGTTACAAATACCTAGGCATATTGGAAGCAGATAATATCTTGAATAGAAAAGTGAAAGAGTCAAAGCAAAAGGAATACATCAGGAGGGTTCTCACAATATTAAAATCAAAGCTGAATGCTGGAAATATAATTAAAGGCATTAATAGATGGGCAGGTCCAGTGATACGCTACTCAGCTAGAATCATCAACTGGACTGTGGCTAAATTGGAAAATCTGGGCCAGAAAACATGAAAACTTTTGAATATGTACCATACTTTACATCTATGAAGTGACATCAAGAAGTTATACCTGCCAAGAAGAATAGGCAGCAGAAGGCTATTGCAAATCCATTGAACTGTAGAAGAAGAAAAACGAAGTTTGAATGACTGTGTGAACCAAAGTACAGAAAATTGCTTCAGGCTGTGAAAACAGAGAACATTATAAAAACAACAGAAACAAAGACAGAATATAAGGAAAAACAATTGGATGACAGATTAAATAGATGGAAAACCAAAGTTTTGCATGGACAGCACTTGAAAAACATGGAAGGAAAATGTGATGACAATTTGACATGGACATGGCTTAAGAGAGGAACCATCAAAAAAGAAACGGAAGGTTTAATATATGCTGCTCAAGAACAAGCAGTACAAACTAATGCTATGAGAGCAAAGATACAAAAATCCACTGACAATCCAAAATGCCGAATTTGCGATGACAAAGTTGAAACTGTTTCACACTTAATATGCGAGTGAAGCAAAATCGTGCAAACTGACTACAAAGCTAGACATGATTGAGTTGCTAAATTAATCCACTGGTCATAACATAACAAATATGCTCTACCTGTATCCAAAAAGTCACGGGAACATAAAATGGAAAAGGTTGTCGAGAATGAGATGGTGAAGATCTTGTGGGACTTTCGAATACAGACGGATCACAATTTGGAACAGCACACACCAGATATTACGGTTATTGAGGGCCTTAGTGTTGATATTGATATCACTGTACCAGGAGATGCCAGAGTCAAAGAAAAAACTGGAAAAAATATCGTGATCTGGCCATCAAACTATGTGATTATGGATGAAACATGTAACAGTGATACCCATTGTCATCAGGGAATTTGGTACCATGTCCAAGAATTTTACAAAACACATCAAGAAATTGCAGCTTCCTGCAATAACACCAGTGGAACTGCAAAAAACTCTGCTACTTGGAACATTGTATATTTTAAGAAGACACTTGGTTGATACTTAGGTCGCTGGCAGCAACCCATATCAACAATTTTGAACATTCAGTTGACTGAGTTTCATGTTTAATGAATAAAGATGATGATGATGATGATGATGATGATGCAGTTTAATAAAATAATACAAGGAGGTGAAATTGAAGAGTGACTAACATCTAGCAACACATATCTGATAATGAAAGATCTAGCAAAAGGGGCAGCGCCAGGCAACTACAGGCCAATTACTGCTTACCAACAACTTTAAAATTGTTAACTGGTGTGGTAGCTGATGCAGTTCAACAGTATCTAGTTGAAAACAATCTTTTTCCACCTGAGCAGAAAGGATACTGCCCCAATAACAGATGAACACAAGATCAACTCCTAATTGACAAAATAGTTTTGGAAAATTACAAGAGAAGGAAGACCAATCGGAATGTAGCATGGATTGATTACAAAAAGGCATTTGACTCTCTGTCACATGACTGGATAATCAAGTGCCTAGAAATAAAAGGAGTCAGTAGAAACATCAGAATCTTTAGTACCAATAGTAATAGATGCCTTGGGTGCAGTCCCAAAATAACTGGAGCACCATTTGAACATCATAGGCATTGACAAATTTGTCAATAGCAGAAGGCACCTTTATTTGGAACAGCTTCCATCCTGCAGAAATATCTGTAACACCATCAAACCTCCAGATTTTTCTATCCCAGGTCCTTGGTAAGGATTTGATAGGTAGACAAAAATACCAAACCCAGTCTGAACATCTGGCTGACTGTGCAACGAATAACAACAACAACAACAACAACAACAACAACAATAATAATAATAATAATAATCGTCATCATCATCATCATCCTCGATGCTGATTATGTTTAAGTGCAGCAAACCAAGAATCAGTACAGGAAAACAACAATGCAAACTCAGGCTGACAGTTGGTGTAACAGAGCACTGCATGGACAGTTCTTTGAAAAGATCCAAAGAAAAGTAGGTAAGGAAAACATCTGGTTATGGCTGATCTTGCAGTCCAAGAACAAGCCATCAGAACGAATGCAATTAAAGCCAGGATAGAAAAAGACTCTGCAAAGAAGCAGATGAAACCATCGATCACATACTGAGCTGTTGCAAAGACAATTGCTCAGACTGAGTACCAACAACATCACAACACAGTTGCTCAGATGGTTCACTGGAACTTATGTCACAACTACAATCTGCCTATAGCAAAGAACTGGTGGAATCATAAGCCTGAGAAAGTGGTCAAAAATGAGCATGCAAAATTACTGTGGGACTTCCGAATACAGATTAACATAGTTTTGGAACACAATACCCTGGATATCATGATTGTGGAGAAGAAAAAAGTGTGGATAGTCAACATTGCCATACCTGGTGACAGCAGACTCAACGAGAAACATCTTGAAAAAATCACCAGATATCAGGACTTGAAAATTGAACTGCAGAGACTCTGGCATAAACCAATGCAGATGGTTCCAGTGGCACTTAGTACACTGGGTACTGTGGCTAAAGACCTAGGCAAGCACTTAAAAACAATTGGCACTGACAAAATCACCATTGGTCAGCTGCAGAAGGCCACCTTACTGGGATCTGCTCACATAATCCACCAATACTTCACACAGTCCTAAATGCTTGTGAAGTGTTCGACTAGTGATTTTGCTTTTTTGACTTTGCTTTTTTGTTTAATTTCTAATGATTTGTGATACGAAACCCAGCATAGTTATCTTGTTTGCTCTGTACACTGTCATTTTTTGTGTATAATAATGATAATAAACCTTGATGCTGGCAACATCCTGTTTCAACCATCAGTACCAATCAGTAATATTTGTGATACATTTTTAAATGTTCAGTTGACTGAGTTTCATGTTTAATGAATAAAAGTTAATAATAATAATGATGATGATAATAATAATAATAATAATAATAATAATAGCAGCTTATCCATTTTATCAAACCTCCCTTGTATCATTAGTCCTTTTCTTATATCTACATGTTTGTTACTTCTGTTTTTATTAGTTAGCCATTGATAAAATAAGTCCCATGTCAAAAAGTATTCAGTTTTTTCCTTTTCCTTAATTAATTAATTTATTTATTATTTATTTTTATTTGTCAATTGCTTACAAGATAATAGGTATAAGTAAAAACATAGTTATGTCTATAACCAAGTCTTTTCCTTATCTATGTTTCCTTGGATCTTTTCAAGGAACTGTCCATGCAGTGCTTTGTTACAGCAGCTGTCAGCCTGACTTTGCATTGCTGTTTTCCTGAATTGATTCTTGGTTGTGCAATAGCTTCTTATTGTTGACCTCTATCAAAGCTGGTTTAACACTGTCTTTCACATAATCTGCTAGAGTATGTTTCTCTTCTTTGACTGTCTGCTTCACTTGCAAAAGCCCACTGCCGCCTGCTTTTCTGGGCAAATTTAGCCTTTCAACGTCACTGTGCGGGTGCAGCCCATAAAGTATGGTCATCAGTTTTCTTGTTTTCCTATCTAGGCTGTCCAGCTCTGCCTGTGTCCAGTTTACAATCCCAGTAGTATATCTGATGGCCCAGGTAGTTATAACTTTGATGGTGTTGCCATTCAGTTTGCTTTTTAAAAGTTTTCTGACCCTTTGTGTGTATTCTTTGCTGACCACATTTTTCACTTGCCCATGCTTGACATTGTCCAGCTGCAGTATGCCCAAATATTTGTAAGCTTCCGGTTGGTGGCTGTTAGGGATAACATTGTTCACCCTAACTGGTTTAGGTGAAATAATAACTATGAATCATAGTTAGTGTATGTTAGAGTGTATGCAGCTTTAACTGTGAAATAGCAATTAAAGGAGTGGTTAAGAAAACAATATAAAAGTAGCAAGACTACGGCTTGCTCTCACTCTCTCTGGCTTTGATGATCCCTGATTACTGCTTGGAATCAAGACTGCATTGCTCGAACGGGAGAGACAACAAAGGACTGATCTGTAAGTGAACTGACATAGGATATTCTACATGGACTTTGCTAACTGAATACCCCTGAATGGACTGACTACATGGTAAATGAATATTGGACTGTTATTTGACTATGCCATAAACTTATACTGGAATAAAATATGTTCTTGATAGCACAAGCGTATCTGTTATTTTTACTGTATGTTAATAAACATACAAGCTTAGCTCACGCATTTATCTGTGTGCCTATCTGACTAACGCTGCACATTCTGTTTAGCTTGTCTACCTAACCCTGGTTGGGGAACCCAGGCATAACACTGGTTATGGGCCCAGAGGCTGCAAAGTCAGTTTAACTAGGATACAACAGATTTATGTAAAAAGTGAGAGCTTGTGTTGTTATACATTACAGAAAACAGACAGCTGTGTTTTATTAATTATATTTTTATATCCATATAAGAAAACATGGCAAAAGTCAATTTACAAAGTTTGTCCCTTATATCCAAGCTAGATGGAACAAACTATGTATCATGGTCTACAAAATGTAGTCTACTTCTACGAAGAGAAGGTCTGTGGAACATAATTGAAAATCCACCAAACGTAGAAGAATGGGATCCAGAGGATGAGGAAGACAGACTAAAGATAGAAGAATTTATGCATAAAAATCAACAAGCCATTTGCATAATTGCGTTAACCTTAACTGATCAACAGCTTGTTTATATCCACGGAGAGAAAACGGCTTTTGGGTGTTGGCAGAAGCTGAAGAGAATTTATGTTCGAGATAATATTGGTGCTCACATAAATCTAACACGGAAGCTTTTCAGGACACATCTCCAAACAAATGGTGATATGCAGAGTCATTTAAAAACTATGCAAAGCATTTTCCAAGAATTACATGAAAAAGAGCTTATATTCTCTGAACTACACCAAATTTACATAATTCTATCTTCCCTTGATGAAAGTTATGATAACTACGTAACTTCACTTGAAATTTTGCCAAAGGACAATTTAACTTTAACTGATATAACTGGCAGATTGATCGAAGAGGCCAGAAGAAGGCATGAAAGAGATGAATTAAGGAGGGAGCAACCTCAAAAAGAAGATAATAAACCTCCTACTGCATACGCAATTAAAAAGTGTTTTAATTGTGGAGGAAGAGGACATTTGGCAAGATTTTGTAAAAAGGCAAAGCGCCAGAACGCTGGCCATAATACTAAAAATCATCAATGCAAGTTTTGCAACTGATATAAACACTAGAAAATCAACATCTGGGATGGCTATATTATTTGGTAAGACACTAATAGGATGGAGGTCAATCAGACACCAGCATATTAGCTTATCCACGATGGAAGCAGAATTTTCATGTCTGTCATTATTATGCACTGACTTGATTTTCTACAAACAGTTATTGTTGGACAATGGTATTGCTGTAAAAGATTCCATTATGGTGTATGAGGATAACCAAGCAGCTATAAAGTTAGCTACTAGTATTGCTGTAAAAACTAGATCAAAACATACTGACTTAAGATATTTGAATGTAAGAGAATCAGTGAAAAATGGATTAGTAAAATTGGAATACTGCATGTCAGAAGAAAACATTGCAGACCAATTTACAAAAGCTCAAGGAGCAACTAAGTTTAAAGAAAGTTGCGAAAAATATTTTCTAAAGATGTAAATGATTCATAGTTATTATGTAACCTAAAAGGGGGGAATGTTAGGGATAACATTGTTCACCCTAACTGGTTTAGGTGAAATAATAACTATGAATCATAGTTAGTGTATGTTAGAGTGTATGCAGCTTTAACTGTGAAATAGCAATTAAAGGAGTGGTTAAGAAAACAATATAAAAGTAGCAAGACTACGGCTTGCTCTCTCTCTCTGGCTTTGATGATCCCTGATTACTGCTTGGAATCAAGACTGCATTGCTCGAACAGGAGAGACAACAAAGGACTGATCTGTAAGTGAACTGACATAGGATATTCTACATGGACTTTGCTAACTGAATACCCCTGAATGGACTGACTACATAGTAAATGAATATTGGACTGTTATTTGACTATGCCATAAACTTATACTGGAATAAAATATGTTCTTGATAGCACAAGCGTATCTGTTATTTTTACTGTATGTTAATAAACATACAAGCTTAGCTCACGCATTTATCTGTGTGCCTATCTGACTAACGCTGCACAATCTGTTTAGCTTGTCTACCTAACCCTGGTTGGGGAACCCAGGCATAACACTGGCACTTGATGGTTTGTCTATTAGGCATTTTGATTCCATCACTTTCTATGATTTTTCCTTTCTTCAATGCCACTGTGGTGCATTTGTCCAGGCAGAACTCCTTGCTGATGTCAGTGCTGCACATTTGAACTGTACTGGTCAGTGACTGGATTTAGATTTCCGATTTTCCGTATAACTTCAGATCATCCATGTACAGCAGGTGAGAGATTTTCTGTGAATTTTTAGCAGTTTGATAACCCATGTTAGTTTTCTGTAAAATTGTTTGAGGGGGGTCATGGCAATGATGAATGGTACAGGTGACAAAGAATCACCCTGGAAAATCCTTGTTTTGATGTTAACCAGTCTGTAGCTTTCACTTCCAACAAACAGTTCTGTTTTCCAGTGCTTCATCGCATTTGCAGTGAAAGTGCCAATGCATTTGCATATTCTGATAACATCCAGGCACTTGATGATCCAGCTGTGCAGTAGTGAATCAAATGCTTTCTTGTAGTCAATTCAAGTTGTATGCACATTTGTTTTTTGGCTTTTATAGTTCTCTAGAATCATTTTGTTGATCAGGAGCTGATCTTTTGTGTCTCTGCTTCCTTGTTTATTTCCTTTCTGCTCTACTGGCAAGATGCTATTTGCTTCTAGGTAGTCCTGGACCCTGTCAGCTATGATGTTGGTCAGCAGCTTGAACATGGTTGGCAGACACGTTATTGGCCTGTAATTTGCAGGTGTTGCCTCTTTTGCTGGATCCTTCTGTATCTATTATTATTGTTATTTTTTGTTATTATTATTATTATTATTATTATTATTATTATTATTATTATTATT
>BLBF01000017.1:53713301-53740126 GCA_015471245.1 Laticauda colubrina | reverse complement strand
TATCCAAGCTGGATGGAACAAACTATGTATCATGGTCTACAAAATGTAGTCTACTTCTACGAGGAGAAGGTCTGTGGAACATAATTAAAAATCCACCAAACGTAGAAGAATGGGATCCAGAGGATGAGGAAGACAGACTAAAGATAGAAGAATTTATGCATAAAAATCAACAAGCCATTTGCATAATTGGGTTAACCTTAACTGATCAACAGCTTGTTTATATCCACGGAGAGAAAACGGCTGTTGGGTGTTGGCAGAAGCTGAAGAGGATTTATGTTCGAGATAATGTTGGTGCTCACATAAATCTAACACGGAAGCTTTTCAGGACGCATCTCCAAACAAATGGTGATATGCTGAGTCATTTGAAAACTATGCAAAGCATTTTTAAAGAACTGCACGAGAAAGAGCTTATATTCTCTGAACTATACCAAGTCTACTCAATTCTATCTTCCCTTGATGAAAGTTATGATAACTACGTAACTTCACTTGAAATTTTGCCAAAGGAAAGTTTAACTTATACTGATATAACTGGCAGATTGATCGAAGAGGCCAGAAGAAGGCTTGAAAGAGATGAATTAAGGAGGGAGCAACCTCAAAAAGAAGATAATAAACCTCCTACTGCATACGCAATTAAAAAGTGTTTTAATTGTGGAGGAAGAGGACATTTGGCAAGATTTTGTAAAAAGGCAAAGCGCCAGAACATTGGCCAGAATACTAAAAATCATCAAAAACTAAATAAACATTTAGAGTTAGCCATGTATACTAACGGAGCTGTAAAAAATAATTTATGGGTGGTTGACAGTGGAGCATCCCATTGTATAACAAATGATAACAAAAATTTTATTAAAATGTCCCAGAGTACACAGCAGATATCGTTAACCAATGGCTGGAAACTGAAAGCTAAAGGTCAAGGTATAGCATATTGTTCTTTTATAAAAGAGAATGTAAAAATGTTATATGTACCACAACTTAAGTTTAATTTAATTTCAGTTAGAATTTTGATTAAACTAGGTTATGTAGTTACATTTAAGGGAGATAACTGCATAATTGAAAAAGAAGATAAGAGAATTACTGCATCTTTAAGAGGTGAATTATATGTGTTAAATGACGATGGTTTAAAGGTGGCTAACACAATTTATGAAAATAAGAAACCTCATGACGAATGTATTCACTTGTTACATCGAAGGCTAGGGCATTTAAATTTTAAAATGCTTAAGAAAACTGTTGAATTGTCTAAGGGAATAAGTTTGAAATCTTGTAATAAGTATTTGCAATGTAATGCCTGTAATCAAAATAAGAGCAGGGTTATACCGGCTAATAGAATTGATGGATTTACTACTAAAGAGCCTTTAGAAGTAGTATTTGCTGATTTAATAGGTCCGAAAAAACCAAGTGTAGGAGGAGCTCGCCACATACTAAGTATAATGGACCACTATTCTAGATATGGGTTTTGCTATTTAATGAAGAGCAAAACTGAAACATATCAAAATCTATTTAATTGGATAAAATTTGCAGAAAGAAAAACAAAAAAGAAATTAGTAACTCTCATAACAGATAATGGTACAGAATTTACAAATAATAAATTTCAGAACAGACTAAGAATGTTAGGTATTCAACATAAAATGTCTGCACCATATAGGCCACAACATAATGCCTTTATAGAGAGAAGAAGCCAAACATTACAATCAATGGCACGAACTATGATGTCTGATTCAGGATTACCTGACAATTTATGGGGAGAAGCAATAATGGTAATCATGGTAATAATGGTAATAATGGTAATCATATATTAAATAATGTTGTTAATTCAACAACAGGTGAATTACCATTCACACTGTGGCATGGTACAAAACCTGATTTAAGTTACATGCACACATTTGGAGCACCAGCATGGGTGCATATCCCTACACAACTTAGACACAAAGGACAGCATAGAGCTAAAAGATTAATTTTTGTAGGATATAAATCTAATCATAGATCTTATAGGTTCTGGGAACCAGGTACATCTAGAGTTTACACCAGTGCTAGTGCAAAATTCCTAGAACATGTAGGATGGAATAGATTAGAGCAAGATTTAAATAATGAAGTAATTATTGAACCCTACAAAAGGCAGAAAGATCAGATTAGCTATAAGAAGAGTCCAATTAAAGAAGAAGTCCACGAAGAGCAAATAGGACCAGAACAAGAGGAAATAGTTGATCAGGAAGAGTTACATAATCAAGAACAATTAATAAATGAAAGTCCACCTGTAAGTCCTATAATACCTAGACGTACTACACGAGTAACTAGACCACCTGATAGGTATCAAGCAAGTATAGTTTGCCAAGTAACTAAAGTTCCAACTAGTGTAGATGAACTTAGGATGTATCCTGCAAAGGATCAGGAGAATTGGCAAAAGGCAATGGAAAAAGAACTAAATTCATTAAAGGTAATGAAAGTGTATGAAGATGCCAAATTACCTCCAGGAAAAAAATCCATTGGGTGCAAATGGATATTTAAAGTAAAAACTGGAAATGATGGGACTGTTACCCATAAAGCTAGGTTAGTAGCTCAAGGATTTAATCAAACTGCATCTGATTACGATGAAGTGTTTGCACCAAGCCTAAAAGCAACATCCTTAAGAGCAGCATTAGTGTGGGCAGCTAAGAAAAACTATGTCATTAACCATTTAGATGTAGAAACTGCTTATCTACATGCACCATTGCAGCACACTATATATTTAAAAAAACCAATTGGTATAAAAGACAATAAAGTAAATAGTAATGATTGTTGGAAACTCAAAAAGAGTCTTTACGGGTTGAAACAATCTGGGTTTGAGTGGAACCAATATATTGTGAAAGAGTTAAACAATATAGGTTTTAAATCTGGTTTAGCAGATTCGTGTGTGTTTAAAAGAGAAAATAATGGAACGGTGTCATTATTATTATTATTTACAGATGGTATTGCTTTGATAACTAAGACTAATAATGAATCTAATGAGATTATATCATTATTAGCCAAAAAGATAAAATTAAAGCATTTAGGTGAAATTAAAAGGTATCTAGGATTGACAATTAATAAAACAAATAATGGTTTTAAGATATCTCAAGAAGATAAAATTTGCCAATTAATTAAAACATATAAAATGGAACTTTGTAAACTGGCAAAGACTCCAATGAGTCAGGAAGTTTGCCAAACTAATGATCAAAGTCCCAAATTTGATAAGTCCATATATCAATCTTTGATTGGTAGCTTATCATATATAAGCAATTGGTCAAGGCCAGATATAGCTTATAGTGTAAATCAGCTGGCACGTTTTAATTCAGATCCAAAACAATGTCATTGGCAATCCTTAAAAAGAATATTAAGATATCTTAAAGGAACAATGAACCATGCATTGTATATAGAACCAAAGGGTGATTTGAGTCTTAGTGCCTATGCAGATGCAAGTTTTGCAACTGATATAAACACTAGAAAATCAACATCTGGGATGGCTATATTATTTGGTAAGACACTAATAGGGTGGAGGTCAATCAGACAACAGCATATTAGCTTGTCCACGATGGAAGCTGAATTTTCATGTCTGTCATTATTATGCACTGACTTGATTTTCTACAAACAGTTATTATTAGACATGGGTATAACTGTAAAAGATTCCATTATGGTGTATGAGGATAACCAAGCAGCTATAAAGTTAGCTACTAGTATTGCTGTAAAAACTAGATCAAAACATACTGATTTAAGATATTTAAATGTAAGAGAATCAGTGAAGAATGGACAAATTAAATTGGAATACTGCATGACAGAAGAAAACATTGCAGACCAATTTACAAAAGCTCAAGGAGCAATTAAGTTTAAAGAGAGTTGTGAAAAATATAATTTAAAGATGTAAATGATTCATAGTTATTATTTAACCTAAAAGGGGAGAATGTTAGGGATAACATTGTTTACCCTAACTGGTTTAGGTGAAATAATAACTATGAATCATAGTTGTGTATGTTAAAGTGTCTGCAGCTGTAACTGTGGGATAGTAATTAAAGGAGTGGTTATGAAACCACTATAAAAGTAGCAAGTCTACAGCTTGCTCTCTCTGGCTTTGATGATCCCTGATTACTGCTTGGAATCAAGACTGCATTGCTCGAACGGGAGAAACAACAAAGGACTGATTTGTAAGTGAACTGACATAGGATATTCTACATGGACTTTGCTAACTGAATATCCCTGAATTGACTGACTACATGATACATGACTATTGGACTGTTATTTGACTATGCCATGAACTTATAATGGAATAAACTATATTCTTGATAGCACAAGCGTATCTGTTATTTTTACTGTATGTTAATAAACATACAAGCTTAGCTCACTCATTTATCTGTGTGCCTATCTGACTAACGCTGCACATTCTGTTTAGCTTGTCTACCTAACCCTGGTTGGGGAACCCAGGCTTAACAGGTAGTATGTAGTGGGGATGTTAAATGGATGTTTACAGGAAGCCTACCGGATGAAAGCGTATGGAAGTGGATGACACTTCCGAAGGGGTTCCGGGGGAGAATTTTGAAGTGGACGCATAGCAGAAGGGGCAGATGCATAGCGGATGAAGCGGATGTATCATGGACACCTATAGGAAATAAAGGGGATGCCGCATGGATGTATATCGGATGCAAAGCGTTCACTGCGCATGCGGGGAGTATGAATTGCATCAGCTCCGTGGACATAAAAGGATGCAGCATGCATGCAGTCAGCATACAGGGGAAAGACGTGCTGCCACATACATCTAGCAGGAACACCATGGTTCATCAGTCAGGCAAAAAGAGAAAGCCCATGCCTACTCGTTCAAGCCCTGACAGGAAGGCCAGAACCAGCATCCCACCCCCTGGCACTGATTCTGAAGCTGCTGCTGCTGTGGTGGACCAGCCCCAAGGCCCTCAAAGCCCTGCTGCTGAAGGCCCTGCTGCTCAAGCCCCTGAAGGCCCTGCTGCTCAAGCCCCTGAAGGCCCTGCTGCTCAAGCCCCTGAAGGCCCTGTTCAAGCCCCTGCCAGAGGGAGGAAGAGGCAAGGGAAGCAGAAAGGAGAGAGGAAAAAGTACACCATTTCCGAGGAGCATGAGGATGAGGTGCTGGAATGGCTGAGGGAGAACAAGTACCTCTGGAGAAAGGGCCACAGACTGTATCGCGACATCAAGAAGAAGCAGGCAGCTTGGAGAGACAAGGCAAAGAGCCTGGGGTACACTGCAGAAGTACTCCTTGGATGGTGGAAGCACATGCACACCTGGTATGGCAAGCTACACCTCAAGAAATCCAGGCAGGCTGCTGTCAAGCTCACTGACCGGGAGATGTACGTCATGGCCAAGTGCAGTTTCCTGGAGGGTGAGATCCGCCACCGAGGAGAAGCTCCTCTGACACCCCTCTTCCTCAGACAGCCCACAGACAGCCAGTCCTCTTCCAGCCAGGAGCCAGCTACCCTGTCAAGGCAGGTGTCTTCAGAGGGCCCCATAGCAGAGACCCCCCCGACAGCTGCACTCCCCATGCCGGGGAGGATCCCGTGGAGGATGACACCCTGCTGCCACAAATGAAGGAAGAAGTAGCAGCCACCAGAGGCCAACCTACCCCCAACCACACCCCCAGCTCCAGAGGATTCAGGCAGAGAGGCAGACTGGAGGGCCAGGACCACAGTGTGCTGTTGGAGATCAGGGACACAATGAAGACCAGCACAGAACTTCTCTCTCAGCTGGTCCACAGTGACATACCATCCTCAGACCGGAAGCCCTTCATCACCTACGTGAGCCAGACCATCAGGGACCTGCCTGAGGCCCAGTACCAGGTGATGAAGCAGAAGATAACAGCACTTCTGCACAACCCTCAAGGCCCAGCTGAAGCTGCTCCTACATAGTCCAGGTCTGCTCCTCCACCCCAGGCGATGTCACAGCCGTTCCACGGCCTTCAACAGCCCCTCACCTACCAAGGCTATGACTACCAGGACTTCCCACAGCAGAAGCAGAATTTCCCAGTCCAGGCCCAGGTTCATCGCACGCCACAGAAGCCACTCCTCACCCAGCTGCAGACCCCATTACACTCCTCCTTCCTCCACCCCACAGCCAAGCCCGTCAACAGACAATCTGTCATCAGTATTGGGCCTGACATCTCAAGTCCTTGATGAAGGGCCTCTCAACCTCATGGGACTGAGTCACTCTTGGATAGCTTCCTCAACACACCATCCCCTGTTGTACCCTCAGGGCTAAGCACCCCAATGGTGCCTCAGACCAGCACTCAAGCCACAGCCACCTCCACAGTCCCTGCCCGCTTAACAGCTGAGACCAGGGACATGACTCAGAGTGACTGAGAATAGTGTCAGAAACTGAGTTGTACTTGTTAAGTTTATCTTTGCTGAAGACACTTTACTTGGTTCATTTTGCTTTTTTAATAAAGTCATAAAGTTTACCTAAGAAAGTTAATTAAGGTTATCTTTGCTTAAGACACTTGGTTCATTTTTTTAGCTTAATAAAGTGTTGGTGAAAACTTTGAAAAAATGGTTAATCCTTTGCATGCTTGTGGGATAGATAAGGATAGTTGTGCGATAGATAAACCTCCAGTGCAACCATAGTGGGACTGTATAGTCCACCATCCCAGCTGCCACAAATATAGACCTTTTTTATCAATAACAATTTGTTCATTGATCAACACATTTTAAAATAAACAAAGCTCTTTATTAATGCCCTGTTCATTGTAGGACCACTCAACATACATGGCACAATATCATCAATGTTATGCAACAGCCTCAAGGAAGCATCCATTAATCATCTATCAATCTGTCTTGCCACTCCACTGATCCAGCTGGGGAGTTGCACCAGTGTCTCAGTAGGTTGCGCTGCTTCTTCCCTTCACGTGAAGCTCTGTTGGGGCCTTGTACATCCACAGTGTCTATCAGGTTATGTCCTTGCCTCCATTCACCAGGCTCCATGTCCACATTTCCTTGTTGGAGGTCCACAAGTCTGTTCTGAAAGACTGGGTCGTGGGTGCACATGAGATTGTGCAGGATGCAGAAAGCTTCCACGATGCTCCTCACAGTCTCTGGGTGATGCTGCATGGTGGTGAGAAGTATCTGGAACCTGTTGGCCAGGATGCTGAATGCGTTCTCCACCACCCGTCTTGCCCTGGACAGCCTGTAGTTGAAGATCCTCTCTTCATGGGTGAGGTATCTTGAACTGTACTGCTTCATGAGGTCGGTTCTGAGGGAGAACGCGTCATCACCAATGATGAAGTCGGGCACATCTTGTGTGTTATTGGGTAGGGGTTCTGGACCTGGAAAACCCATGATGAGGTTGCGTTCCAGCCCATCCTTGAGGTCACTTGCGTTGTATTCCTGGCCATCTGAAGCTGACCCGTTGCCTGAAGCATTGATGTAAATGAACTTGTAGTCAGCATCAACCTTGGCACAGAGGATGATACTGAAGAAGCCCTTGTAGTTGTAATAAGTGGACCCTGAGTTGGCTGGATCTTTGCAGGCCATGTGCTTCCCATCTATGGCTCCAATGGTGTGGGGAAAGTTCCACCTCTGACACCACTCTTCTGCAAGTTTTCTCCAGCCTTGTTCAGTGGTGGGGCACTTGAGGAGCTCCTCCACATATTCTTCTATGATGCCCTGCACCACTTCTTTGACCACTTTGCTGATGCTGTTGTGTGGCACGCTCCATGCATACTGCATGTTTCTCTATGTGGTTCCAGAGGCCAGGTGCCACAGAGTCAGTGCCACCTTCAGTCCAGGGTCCAGGTTGGGACAGAAGTTGGTGCTAGGCTTGGTCAACCTGGGTCTCAGACGCTCTACAACTTCATCAAACATGGCTGGTGGCATCCTCATGAAGTGATGGAATGCACGAGTGTCTTCATTCTGTGCCGGACAAATTTGATCACAACTAAGCTATGTTCTGAGCATTTTTGGGACAGTGCCAGCTGTTCATTAGCTTGAGAACAGAGGACCTCCCCACTAACCAGGATAAGGTGGGATTTGTAATTAGCCTGCTCTTTGGCTCTACAGCACGCTGGGCCACAACCTTGCTGGTGCAAGATAGTGCTCTGTTGAATGACGTCTGGGGGTTTTGTCCACATCCGAGGGTAATGTATGAGGACCCTGTTGAGACTCAGACTGCTGCTCATCATTTGAAAGACTTGCTGCAGGGACAGCAGTCCTTGCAGGAGTATGTCAGTGAGTTCCGGCTGCTTTGCCAGGATTTGGCCTGGAATGAAGCAGCACTTATGGACACATTCCAAGATGGGCTGGCAGATGAGTTGCAGGATGAGCTGGCATGAGTGGACTGTCCTGTGACCCTCAATGAATTGATTCACCTTTGTCTGCTCCGGTTTTGTTTGTCAAGAAAAAGACAGGTGACTTCCCCTGTGCTGTGACTACCATCGGCCGAACACCATCACAGTGCGCAATCAGTATCCTCTGCCTTTGATTCTGGAACTGATGGAGCAGCTCTGGGAGGCTACCATGTTCATGAAGTTGGACCTGCACAGGGTGTACAATTTGGTGCAGATTCGGCCCAGAGATGAGTGGCACCCAATCAAGCATTTTGAACATACGGTCATGCCATTTGTGTTGACCAATGCCCCTGCCGTCTTCCAGCACTTTATGAATGACATCCTCCAGGATCTTCTTCATCTGTTTGTGGTGGTTTACCTCGATGACATTTTGATCTGCTCCAAATCAAGGGACAGCCACCTGCACCACTTGTGCCTGGTTCTGCAATGGCTCTGGGAGAACCACTTGTATGCCAAGTTGGAGAAGTACCAGTTCTTCCAGTCCACCATCAAGATCCTGGGACACTGCATCTCTCCAAAAGGCATGTCCATGGAGCCGAGTAAGGTCAAGTTGTTGCTTAGTTGGCAACCTCTCCAGTGTGAAGGATGTCCAGAGACTCCTCGGATTTGCCAACTATTATTGGACCTTCATCCCCAGCTTCGCTTCCTTGACAGCACGTCTCACTCAGCTCCTCCAGAAAAAGGTTCCATTCCGGTGGGGTGTTTCTGAGCAAGAAGAGTTCCAGGCTTTGAAGCAGACCTTTATGACCAAGCTGATCTTGATCATAGCACGCCAATCCACATTGTCCGTTCGTAGTGGAGATGGATGCATCAGACGTGGTGGTCAGTGCAGTGCTCCTCTAGGCTCAAGCCCTGGGTGGTACACTTTTCCCTTGCACTTATTTTTACAGGAAGCTCAATCCTGCTGAGCATAATTATACCATCTGGGAGAAGGAGCTACTGGCTGTTAAGACTGCATTTGAGGTCTGGAGGCACATTTGGAGAGGGCACAACATCAAGTAGAAAACCGGACAGACCATAAGAATTTGGAGCATTTAAAGACTGCACGGAAGTTAAATCAGCGTCAGATCTGGTGGTCTCTTTTTTTTTTTGTCTGGTTTAACTTCCATGTTACTTATGCTCCAAGTGGTCATAACCAACAGACAGATGCACTCTCCTGGAAGCCTGAGTACCTGCATCCAGAGGATCAACCCCCACTCTGGATGGTACTGCCCATAGAATCATTGTCCACTGTGCAGGAGTCAGTGGATTTATGGGTGCAGATTCGGGAGGCACAGTGGCACAATGCTTGGGTGGATCAGCAGAGGCAAGAAGTGGGACCCAACTCCCCATGGTCATTTGAGGAGGAACTCTTGCACTACCGTGACAAACTCTATGTCCCAGCAGTGCTGCTTTGGGGACTTATCTTGTTGCAGTGCCACGACAACCCTGCAGCGGGGCATTTTGGCCTGTTCAAGACATTGCACCTTGTGTCTCGGAGTTTCTGGTGGCCCCGATTATGGCACAACATGCAGTCGAATGTAATGTATGATGCTGGCAGGCTAAGTCAGTGACAGGGGCTCCCCTGGGACTGTTTCACACTTTGCTCACACTGGAGAGACCTTGGGGTGCCCTATCAATGGATTTCCTGACAGATTTGCCCCCCTCATCAGGATTCACCATGGTGTTCCTGGTGGTTGACATGCTGACCAAAATGGCGCACTTCATTCCATATCAGGACTTACCCACAGCTCGTGCCATGGCCCACATGTTTGTCCAGCACATCTTCCAGCTACATGATCAGATGGTGTCATACTGAGGGATGCAGTTTACTGCCTAACTCTGGAAAGGGCTGATGATGGCTTTAGACATTCATATCTGTTTGTCGTCTTCTGATCATCTGGAAACTGACATCAGGACAGAAAAAGTGATTGGAATCCTGGAGCAGTACCTGTGCTGCTTTGTCAATCAGCAACAGGATAATTGGGTGGACTACTTAGCGGTCACAGAGTTTGCGTTCAATAACTCTCACCATATCTCAGCAAATCACCCCATTCCTCAGCAATGTGGGTTATCACCCTTGGTTCTTTCCCTTGATGCCACTTGACTTGCCAATTCCAGAGACAAAAGATTTCTTGTCAGAGTTACAGGCAATTCACCAATTGGTGCGACAGTATTTGGAGAAAGCTAAGGCAGACTATAAGTGAGTTGCGGACTGCTCTCGGAGAGTGATGCTGCCATTGGCTGTGGGGGATTGGGTGTGGTTGTCTTCTCGGCATCTTCTGTTAGACCGGCCAATAAGAAAGCTTGACCATTAGTACCTTGACCCATTCCCTGGGTGATCAATCCCATCGCCTATTGTCTGAAGTTGCCTCACTCACTACGGGTTCATCTGGTCTTTCTTCACTCCCTTTTGGTTCCTGAACAACCGGCCTGTCTTCCCCGCCAACCTGACCCTTCCCCATCAGCACCACATGATGGAGACAGTTCATCAGAGTATGAGGTCGCCAGTATTCGAGACTCTTGGTTGTAAGGGCAATTTCAGTACCTGGTTGAATGGAAAGGATACGGACCGGAGGCATTTACGTGGGAGGATGCAACTTCTGTCCATGCTCCGGATTTGGTGAAAGCTTTTCACACTAGATTCCTGTCTCAGCTGCATCCAGACCATCAGACCCGGGGGAAGGGCCCTGCGGTGAGGGATAGTGTTGTGGTTAGCTGGCAGCAGGTGCAAATGGCTGAGGAGAGTGATGACTCTGATGAGGGGCCAGGACCATCAGGGAGTGGACTGCTGCAATGTAATGGCCCCTCCCTCCAGGGAATATAAGCCTAGTTTCAAAAGGGTTTTGCTTTTGCAGAAAGCAAAAACATTCTAAGGACTCAGCATTGTGTGTGGAGATTCCGGTTTATCTGAAGAATTCTGTCAAGGCTTTTCTGGTTGGACTAATTTGCTGCAAGCCATCTGTTATCTACAAAGAAATTATTTGTAGATTAAAACTGAGTTGGGTTTGTGTTTGTTTGAGATTTTTTTGCTGGTAACAGGGTTGGGTCAGAACACCTTGGGTTGAGCAAGTACAGCTTAGGAAGGACAAAGGCAAAATGTACTGTGATATTGCCCACACCCACCCAGTCACATAATCACCTAGCCACACCCACCCAGTCAATCTGGCTCCTCAACAGTTTGAGGGACTATAAATTGGCCCTCTGTTTAAAAAGTTTGAGGACCCCTGTTCTAGGAATTCATAAGCAGATGCAGAGGTGGTATTCAGCAGGTTCTGACCAGTTCTGGAGAACTGGTTGCAGAAATTCTGATTAATTTGGAGAACCGGAAAATACCACCTGTGATTGGCCCCACCCCATCTATTCTCTGCCTCCCAGCCCCAGCTGATCAGAGTGCCAGCTGATCGTCTGGGTCTTCTTTTGTTGCCCTGCACAGGAGAATGGAGCTGAAAAGCAGGTTAGTGGGGTGGAGAGGGAGGGAATAGGATTTTGCAGTAACCTTCCCCCAGGAGTGGGGGGGTGTTGTAACTATGTATCATTCATGTGTTTGCAACTGTGTATCATTGCAACTATGTATCTTTCAGGCATTTGCAACATTGTATCATTCACGTGTAATCACTGAGCTTCTGTCTCCTCAGTGACCTTTTACAGGGCACGTACAGGGGCAAGGAGCTAAACATCTGTAGAAATAGCTTATTTACATTGTGATTACATTGTCTGGCATGCAGCTTTGTAAAGAAGGAATATCCTGATCAAATTATAAATCTTGCCATCCTGTCTGACCTGGTATCTTGCCTTATCTGAGCCATTGTAAATCCTGTATATCCTGTCTGACCTGGGCTTGACCTAGGCTCTGAATAAACAATCACCCCCTTTTGAATGAGCATAATAAAAGAGCATGTACCCAGACATTCTGGGCGCACTCATCCCGAGGAACTTCGTCTCCTGTCGTTTCTTTCTCCTTTCGCTCCCTATCATGAGACGCCCATCTGATGCGGGATAGCAGATACCGCGGGGGGGGGGGAGAATGGAGATTTTACAGTAACCTTTCCCTGCCATGTCAACCAAGCCACACTCACCAAGCCATGCCCACCGAACTGCTAGTAAAAAAATTTGAATTCCACCAATGAGTAGATTTCCATCATCCTTTTAACAGATTGAAGAAATATACTATGTGGTACTGGAAGGATCATCCCTATTTTTGATAATGTTAAATATGTAGAATATTATAAAACTTTCAGGAGTTGAACAATTGATTGAGATGGTTAAGGAAATAGAAACAAAATCCAAAATCAATTATTTGAATAATTGGATAAATGGATTGAAAGTCACAGAATGAAATTTAATGGATATCAACACAATTATTCATGTGGGAAACAAAAATGAAATGCACAGGGATGCCTAAGATATGGATGCTTGGCTAGTACTTCCAAAAATGATTTGGGATTAGTAATTGATTATAAAAGGAATATAGGGCAGCAATTTAAAGAAGGGAAATATAATTTTAAACTCAATCAGATGACTACATTTTTCAAATCTCTCTGTCTCTGTCAATCTGTTTCTCTCATACATACCCACACACACATACAATAAATAAAATAAATTGTTTGCTCATTTCTGCTTCATTTAGGATTCTTTTCAAGTACTGTGTCCAGTATTCCCTATTACACAGATACACAGAATTTATAACAACTTCTGACAATGTTTATTTATTTACTTATTTCAAATATTTATATAGTTGCCCATATTGTACAAAATAACATCTATTTATGATAGAAAATATTAAAAGTAAAATATTAAATTCTAAACACCTGGAGCCATAGTTAAATTTCAAAGCAGCTCATAACAAGCAGGCTATGCAGAGAAACTTCTAGTGATGAATGGCAAATTGGACAACTAATCGTTGGATCCAGACAGTAAAAACTCTCTCTGGAGAAGAAAAAAAAAGTCTTGAGATCTGGACAGAGGTGAGTGTGTGTGTGAGAGAGGGGGGGGGGGGAATAGACCTGTGGTTTTTTTTGTGAAAATCATGAGATTCCAAGCTCAGAGCCAATAATGTAGTCTTTTATGGACTTAGGTTTTGAGCACCTTTTAAAGCATTTAAAACAGTAATTTTCCTGCTAGTAAAGATTGAAAACTTTCAGAACTGCAAGTCTGGCTGTATTTGCTGGGTAGGTTCTCTTTCAATCATTCAACAAAAAAAAAATATGACTTTAAAATTTTATATATATATACATATTTTTGCAGGGAATATGCAGCAACAGGGTGATTACTATTTGATTTTAGAAGATTTTAAGTGGATTAAAAGCTGTGATGTATTTGAATTAAGAAAGATTTTGAAATTAATTAAAAGAATCCTTTCTCATGGTAAATCTCTTTGATTATACCTAAGCAACTGATATCAAAACAAACTGATGATTTTGAAGTTTGAATAGTACAGGGCATTAAAATCAGTGGTATTCAGCAGGTTCTGACCAGTTCTGGAGAACTGATAGCGGAAAATTTGAGTAGTTTGGAGAATTGGAAATACCACCTCTGACTGGCCCTGCCCCCATCTATTCTCTGCCTCCTGAGTCCCAGATAATTGGCTGGGTCTTCTTTCGTTGCCCTGCACAGGAGAATGGAGCTGGAAAGCAGGTTAGTGGGGTGGGGTAGGGTGGGAATGGGGATTTTACTATATCCTTCCCCTGCCATGCCCACCAAGCCATGCCCACAGAAGCAGTAGTAAAAAAATTGAATCCCACCACTGATTAGAATGAAATAAATAATATGTCAGATTCCTATTGTGATACAGCCATTTTTTAATTTTTTTATTTTCACAACAAAAATAACAAAAAACATCTTACAGTTATACAATGTGTCATTTGAGTACATATATTTTGTGCACATATTAATATTTATAGAAATTTCTCATTAAGTTTACACTCATCTTATATTCTAATCAACATTATATATCATATTTTTCCATTATTACAATAATGTATTACAAGAGCTACACCTGATTAAACAAAAATCCCAAATAAGAGTGCTAAGCTCTCTATCTTTCTTTTAATTCTAAACAGCTCTCAGCTGATCTTGGGTCAACTGTTCCAACAAGATAATAAACACCAAGCAAGTCCATCAGGCTGGCAAAATGGTCTTTTATTATTTGCTCTTCCTGAAAGAAGTGCCTGGGAGGGGACTTCTGGTAATGTCGCATTGTGCCGGTGTGGGGGAACTTTGTCCTGCTCCCCTGCATCAGGTTTTTTTGCCTTTGGATATTCGTGGTGCGGTTGGATCCTGGAGGGATCACCAAAGCAAGGAGAGACTCTTGGAGCCCAATCGGGAGTTGCGATCCCGAGGCAGCAAAGAAGAGAGACCAAAGTCTGAGGTGAAAGAAGTCAGCCTGGTGTGGGCAGACCCAAAGACATGACAAAGTAAAGAAAGGAAGCAGCAAGGAGATAGCAAGCTGAGATCAGGCAAGCTATCGGTACAAGAAACATTTCTGGGATTACAACTGGAGCATCGTGGGAAGAAGAACTGCTTGTATGATTGAAACCCAGATTGAAAGGGGTGAAGGTGGAAAGTGGCGGCAGTGACCTAGTTTTTTAGCTTTAATGCTGGGAAATAGTGGAAATACAACTATAAAAAAGAAAATTGAGAAGGAGAGACAAGTAGATATAACTGGAAGGAGTCCTCTGTCACTCACTGCTTGAAGCAAGACTATTGAATCTATTCCATTTGAGAAAGGGACTTGGGACTTGGACAGAACTTTAAGAAATCCTTGAGGAATGATGGTGCAAACTTCAGAGGCGGCCATTGAAAGTAGTAAACCTTGGTAAATTGTACCAACTTAACTGGAGTGATTAATAGAACTGAAAATGGAATGAAATTGATAAAATAAGTTGGATAAATATTTTCTGTTTTGGCTGTCTCTATTATTGTATTTAAAATTTGAATAGAGTTAACTATTTATGTATTTAGGTATTTATTATTATTTAATAGTAAGATATCAAGGTGACAGTAAGACATCAAGATATTTTATACCCTGCCCTCCTTGATGTATTTATTCCTCCTTTGAATTTATTGGGCTTGGATAGTTTTACTCTATATCTATTTCATACACTTAATATATCTATATATACTTAAATAATAATAAGAGACTAATACTGATTGGTTATTCTATATAGAAATTGACTTGAAGAGTGATATTTATTAACTTTATAATTTAATTTCTCTGTTTTGGATATTCCCCCCACTTCCCTTTCCCTTTCTATTGTAGATTTATCAATTTAGTACATTGATTAATACAATGACAACATAAACAATTGATCTTTCTTTCTCTTTCTTTTCCCCTCTCTTGGTTGGATATTGTGGTCTATTAAGAGTTAAGAAGTGTTAATTTAAATTTTGAATCTCATACTTTACTTAGAAAAGCAATAGACGAAATATTATAATAAATTTAACTATTTACCTCAGGCTATAACACTGTGGGATATTTATTTAGATGATTAACTTGACTAACCACGAGATCTGACATTAGAATACAGTTATGAAGATTTATTAAGACTCCTAATTGAGAAGTTAGTTTAATAATGATTGATAAGGTTTTGAAAGTTTGAGTATATAGTTGATCAATTGGCAATAAGCTTTAAAACAAATGGGGACTGGAAATAAATTTAAATGTTCAACAATAGGAATCTCCAACTTATTAATAAAGGAAACCAAAAGCATAAAATATTGATAAAGTTGATGTTAGTTGGTAATACGATCTGGGATAATATAACTAGAATAGTGGATGAACAGTATAGAATTATTAAATGACCAGCAGCACCACAACCATCACAAAGACTGGGATAAAATCTGTACCATCAGTAGCCCTACACCAGTGACACAACGAATGATTGAAGGGATGTTGGCCCCAGAAAAATCTAATACTTCAACTGGCATTCAATCAGTTCAAGCTACCCTGTTGGCAATTCAAGGAATGATGTTGGCACTCCAGGAGTTGATGTCAAAAAACCACACTGAAAGTAGGGCGGATAGAGAAACAATGAAAACAGAATTGAAAGATGAAATAGGGGAAATCAAAATCAGGAACTTGGATGGGAAAATAGGTCAGATTCAGGAATCCATCAAGATAAATGAAGAAAAGATTAGAAAAATTGAAGAACAAGCCAACCCAACGGAGAAGAAACTAGAACATATAGATCAAAAAATCATAGACTAGAACAAAGAGATGGAAGAGACTTTAATCCACCTCGAGATGTACAGAGCCTCCTATTACCTCAGATTTCATAATGGGGAGGAAGATAGAGAAGAAAACCTAGCATTGACAATGGCTGAATTCCTAGAGGAACTCCTACAAAGAGATAAAAATGAGATAGTAAACGAATTGGATGATGTATATAAAGTTTATACAAGCTATGCGAGGATGCACAGACTCCTCCAGGAAGTTCATATTAGGTTTGCTAGGAGGCAAGTTAAGGATATAATCTACAGGATCTCAAGAGAAGAAACAATAAAATATAAAGATAGAGAAGTAATTGTGCTGAAGCAGGTGCCAAGAAGAGTCCGTGAGCAGAGGAAAGATTACCGATTCCTCACTAATTATCTTAACAAAAAAAGCATTTCCTTTAGATGGATCACTCCAGAGGGTATCTTGGCAACATAGAAGGAGAAGAGAGTGAAAATAACAGTCTAACTAAGGCACAAGACTTCTTCAAACAAATAGGTGGAACAAAAGAGGAATTGAGTAGTAGAGTAATAGTAGGAATTGAGCCCAAAACTTCAAGCCAAGAAGAATCACAATCTAAAGCTAGAGGGAGGGAGAGAGAGAAAGAGAAGGAAAAAGAGAAGAAATAGCCATTCGAGAAGAGATAGGAGTGAGAACTAGGAGTCAAACAATGACTAAAACTAATGAGGGATAAAAGTTAGAGGGTAAATGGAAAGAGGAATGAAACTATTATCGATGAACATTAATGGATTAAATGATCTACCTAAGAGGAAGAGAATATTTTTCAAATTAGAGAAGCAGAGAGCCAACATAATATGCCTCCAAGAGGTTCATATTAAAAGACAGGATCAGAGCTACCTACAAAATAAAAGATTGGGGAAAATGTATACAACATTAGCAGAAGAAAAAAGAGGAGTATAAAATAAAAATAATAAAAAATAGAAGATTTGGAGAACAGACAAATGGAAACCCTGGGAGATGAGCAAATTAGAAATGAGCTGGTGCTCGCAAAGCATGAAATGAACATTTTAGACCAGGAGGAATGAATTAAGAAGCTATAATATACAAAACAAAATTATTTTGAACACGCAATATTTTAGCACAATATTGGAAAAGGCCCGATGTATGACCAATAAACATTATTATTCAAAAAAGCTATGAGTGTGCCGAAATGGAGATGCTCACACTCAAATTAAATGGGAAGGAAGAGTCAGAGTATTATTTAGTCTGGGATAAGTGGTACAGCTGGGTAGAGCGCAAGAAAAAAGGTATACAGGATAAATGAACCCAGGATATATACTATAGTTGTACAGATTGAATGTATAATAATAATGATTTCAAGCTTCTTGTTTATTATATAAATATTATGAAGGCTCCATTCAATTAACCAATACAGTTATAATCCAATAGTAATAGCAGAATAATATATTATTTATTAATTAATTGGTAAGTGATAAGGGATAAGGAATACTTGCCAATGATTACTTATTACTGTTTACTATGAGCTATCAATCTTAATATCAAATGTAATAAAAAGAAATATGTTTATTATTCCATTTATATATTTTTTATTTTTACATATTTATATGTTTGTTCGTGTTTTAATCTTTTGTAAATAAAGTCTATTTTAATACTTTAAATTAAGAAAGAAAGAAGTGCCTGGGAACAGTTCCTTATCTCCTTCCCAGGACAACTGTTTTCACAACATCTTCCCACCTGTGGATTGGCTCATTCAATATCAGACTGCAGGGAGAAGTTTCTAACTCCTTTATTCTAGTGGAATTGCCTAAGGGGAACTTAGATCCTGCTTTGCTTTAGTCTTCTAAACACTTCCTTTCAATAAAAGCTTCCTTTTGAAATGCTGCTGTTTCAAGAGTTCATGCTTTCTTGAATGGGGAGGAGAGGCAAGGCCTTACATAATAGCTACTTTAAAGGAAATTTTTGATGAATTGAGTAAAGATGTAATTATAATCTGCAATTATAGAGTTGGAAAATTACAATGATGAGAAGCAAATTCTACTGAGTAAAACTGAATTGAATGTGAATTAAACATAATAGTTCATAAGAAAGAAATTGAAACAATGGATTTTAAAATGAAATTGGAAAGATAATTTAATAATCTAAAGCCCATGTCACACTGAACCAACGGATGCAAAGAGGATATAAAATGGACAAAAAACCTTGCAATCCGTTCGAAAACATGATGTACTCACTGCCTCCATTTTGCTTCCTCTCTGTCCATCCAGCATCCGTTTATTGACATTTCATCGGCTCAGAAAGTTTTGGGCTGCCTAAAACTTTTGCGCGGAAAATGTATCCAGTTCGTCCATTCTGCATCCGCGACGCATCCGCTACGCATCCGTGACACATCCGCTATGCATCCGCTATATCCGCTAGGCGTCCACTACGCATCCGCGGAACTCCATCCGCCCGGACGCAGGGAGGAAGCGGAACGGATGCAGAACAGATGCAGAACAGATGTCTAGCAGATGCAGAACGGGAACAAAGCGTTTAAAATGGAAAAAACGTTCGCAGAGGGGACCTTTCTCGGATATTAAGGATGTCTAGAGGATGCCTAGAGGATGCCTAGAGGATGCCTAGAGGATGCCTAGCGGAAAACCTATACTGCCTAAAAAAAGGGGGAGAACTCGCCTGCATCTCACTTTCAGAACAGCAGCCCAGCGGTATAGACCTCTGCAGCCTTCATCTGGCTCTTCCTCTTCCACAGCATCCAGTCATGTCCACCGTGGATTGTAACAAAGTCCTTTCGGCAGCCACCATCATTCTGCAACAATGCGAAGCCATCTGCAGGCTCTGCGAACTCTACTGCGAGAAGAAAAGGAGCCATCCAAAAAGAGTCTGGATCCAAAAATGGATCGGGAGAAGAGCAGAGTATGGACTGTACAACAAGCTGATGGTGGAGCTCAGGAACGAAGACACTCGGGTGTTCCAGAACTTCATGAGGATGCCTCCAGCCATGTTTGACGAAGTTGTGCAGCGGCTGACACCCAGGTTAACCAAGGCAAACACCAACTTCCGGCCCAGCCTGGAACCTGTCCTCAAGGTGGCATTCACTCTGCGCCACCTGGCCTCAGGGACCTCCTACAGGAGCATGCAGTACAACTGGAGGGTGCCATCCAACACAATCAGCATTGTGGTCAGAGAAGTGGTACAGGCCATCATTGAAGAATACAAGGAGGAGCTCCTCCAGTACCCATCCACTGAAGAAGGATGGAAGAAAGTTGCAGAGCAGTGATATCAGAAGTGGAACTTCCCACACACCATTGGAGCCATAGATGGCAAGCACGTGGCCTGCAAATCTTCAGCCAAGTCGGGGTCCACTTATTTCAACTCCAAGGGCTTCTCCAGCATCATCCTCTTCGCCATGGTCGATGCTGACTACATGTTCATGTACATCGATGCTTCAGGCAACGGCTCATCTTCAGTTGCCCAGGTATACAACGCCAGTCACCTCAAGGAGGAGCTGGAAGGCAACCTCATCATGGGCTTCCCAGATCCAGAACCCCTGCCCAATGACACACAAGATGTGCCCTACTTCATCGTGGGGGATGATGCCTTCTCCCTCACAACCTACCTCATGAAGCCCTACACTTCCAGACTCCTCACCCGTGAAGAGAGGATCTTCAACTACAGGCTGTCCAGGGCAAGGCGGGTGGTGGAGAACGCCTTTGGCATCCTGGCCAACAGGTTCCATGTACTTCTCACCACCATGCAGCATTGCCCAGAGACCGTGAGGAGGATCATGGAAGCTTGCTGCATCCTGCACAATCTCATGCGCACCCACTAGCCAGTCTTGCAGAACAGGCTCGTGGACCTCCAGCAAGGCAATGGGGACATGGAGCCTGGGGAAAGGAGGCAAGGGCGAAACCTGATCGACACTGAGGATGTGCAAGGCCCCAACAGAGCCTCACATGAAGGGAAGAAGCAGCGCAACCTCCTGAGACAATGGTGCAACTCCCCAGCTGGAGCAGTGGAGTGGCAAGACAGGATGGTAGATGCTTAATGGATGCTTCCTTCAGCTTGTTTCATCACACGGATGAGATTGGGCCATGTATGTTGGGTTGGCCTACAATGAACAGGGCGTTTAATAAAGAGTTGTGTTTGTGTTGACATGTGTGGATAATTATTACATTATTATTGATAATAAAGGGCCGTAGGTGTGGCACCTGGGAGGGTGGACCATACTGTCCCACTATGCTTGCACTGGAAGTTTATCTATCCCACTGCTATCCTAACCCATCCCACAGCTATTACCCATCCCAAAGCTATCCTTACCCATCCCACAAGCATGCAAAGGCTTAAACCATTTCTAAAAGTTTCCACCAAGACCTTATTAAAAAAGAGAAATGAAGCAAGTGTGTGAATCATAAATAGACTTTATTAACAACAAGCTATAAAACAAAAATGAGTCTCTGGCACTCCTCTTGGTTGCTCAGTCTCAGGGGTGAAGGGTCCAGGTGCTGTGGAGGTGGCTGGTGCTGGAGTGCTTGTCATCAGCTCCTCCAGAAGCAGAAGCAGCAGAAGCCCCAGCCCCAGAAGAGCAAGCCCGTGCTGCAGAAGCCCCAGCAGAACCAGAGTGAGGGCCAGGGGGCGGGATGGTAGCCCTGTCCCTCTTGCCAGGGCTGGCAGCAGATGGCTGAGGCTTGCTGTGCTTCTGCATGGTTGTGGGTTTGCTGGCTGGCAGGGAGGCTGGCAGGAACCAAGGCTGGCAGGGAGGCTGGCAGGGAGGCTGGCACCAAGGCAGGCACTAAGGCTGGCAGGGAGGCAAGCACCAAGGCTGGCAGGAAGGCTGGCAGGCAGGCAGGCAGGAAGGCTGGCAGACCGGCCATGCAGGTAGGCATGCACCAAGGCTGGCAGGAAGGCTGGCACCAAGGCTGGCACCCAGGCTGGCAGGGAGGCAGGCAGAAAGGCTGGCAGGAAGGCTGGCAGGCAGGCAGGCACCAAGGCTGGCAGGAAGGCTGGCACCAAGGCAGGCACCAAGGCTGGCAGGGAGGCAGGCACCAAGGCTGGCAGGAAGGCTGGCAGGCAGGCAGGCACCAAGGCTGGCAGGCAGACATGAACCAAGGCTTGCAGGAAGGCAGGCAGCAAGGCTGGCAGGCAGACTGGCTGGCAGCAAGACTTGCAGGCAGGCTCGCAGCAAGGCTGGCAAGGATACTGGCAGGGATGCTGGCAGGGATGCTGGCAGCAAGGCTGGTAGGCAGGGCAGGCAATGCAGTCGATGCGTCTGGCAGCAGGTCTTTCCTCTGAATGGCGACCTGCTTCCGAGCTGCTTCCGTTATATCCGCGGGGCTGACGCAATGCATCCTCCCCGCATGCGCAATTAACACCAGGCATCCATTAGGCTTCCGCTGTGCATCCGCTGTGCATCTGCTGTGTATCCGCTTCATCCACTGTGCATCCACTGTGCATCCGCTGTATCTGTTCCGTGTCCGCTTCGCTGAGGCCCCCCGGAAGCCCTGCAGTTGTGCCATCCGCTGCCATCCGCTTCCATCCGCTGGGCTTCCGTTCCACATCCGCTTTGCATCCGCCCTGCGTCCTCCCCGCGTCCGTGTTATCGGCTCTGGTTATGCAAATTTTAGCCCCTTTTGAGAGCGGATAACAACAGATGGAACATTTTGCTCATCCGCTGTATCCTTTTTGCATCCGTTGGGCAGTGTGACATGGGCTTAATGGCAGGGAAAGAGCTTGATGACATCTGATGAGAATTTTTTTTTTTAGCCTGGGTTCATTAGCTTATTATGTTTATGACTCAGATTAATAGGAAATATAATACCAGTTATAGTTATAGATTATGCTTAATTGATTTTCTAATCATATTGCTCAAATAGTAGCCTCTTCCAAAATGTTATTACAGGAAACATTCTTTTCAAATCTGCAATAGGCCTTTTAAGATATCAAAATCAGAACCAGACAGTATTAGAGTTTATTGCGGAAGTCAAATCCAGAAAGCACACATAGATGACTGATTCAGCAGGATTCATTAACTTCTTTATGTACATAATAAAGATATGTAAATTGTACAACACCAATAGTAGAGTCTTCCAACATAACACAAGCAGCAGCTTCAGAGCCCAGCACTTTGAACTGCAGAGCCATGCACAGGTTCCTTCAGTTTCAGTTTCTAATTCAGCTCTCATTGGCTGACCTTGTTACCATGTCTCTGCCAGTTCCTGAATACTCTGACAAACAGGTGTTTCAAATATTCCAATATTAAGTTCAACAAATTAATAAATACACTAGTGAATTACTACAATCACTCAGTGAAATAGAACTAGATGTATCAATAGACACATAAACTAACTGCTAATTACTGCAACAACTTGATAAAATTTAGAATTAGAATCTATATTTCTTTTCTTGTTTTTTTAACTGCAGCTGTGCCTTGTTCAGCAGCTGAAGTTATAAAATCAGAAAATAAAGATCAGGTAAGAGCCTGGGTGGGCAAAAACATCAGAAGACATAGAACCGGTTTTGTCTGCTGCTCTTCAGAGCTACTGGTTCTACAGAGGTGGACAGAACTGGTAGAAACCCACCCCTGATGGTATGTAAGAGTCAGTGATGATAGAGATATGGTTATATATTTTGGTAAAGATACATAGCTTAAAATTCAAGTTGAAAAATTTTAAGAAACAGTCACAACATTATTGTTATTATTTGCAATTTCTAGTTGCTTTGTACTTAAATAGCACTCCAGGAGATAAGTTTCATGATGTGAAAAAGTCTTATATTACAGTGGTACTAGTAAATGCATATATTCAGTTAATTTATTGGATTATATTTCATTATTAAGAGCTATATTAATAAATTGTGAGCTTTCGTTTCCTTTTACTTCACTTTCATTCTTTCTCCCTTATAAAACTGTACAACATATATTCTCAATCATCTCCACCCAGTTATGTTTTTAACTGCAACCTCTATAATTCTCATTCATAATGGCTAAGAGATTATAGAAGTTGTAATTCATACAACTGAAGACAAGGTTCATTAGAATGTATTGTTTTCATATTATGCTAGTTTTAGAAAACGACCATGTCTACAATCCAGTACATATATTACCAGACAAAATGGCAAAAGGTCAGTTGAACAATGCATAAAATGGTATAAAATAGTTTTCTATTTTTCTAAAAGTTGCCTAAAATCTTTGTGTCTGCAAAGCATTGAAAGTTGCTTGATCTTGATAAAATTATTACTGTGAAAAAGAACAAATTACATTGAAAAAAGCAGGATCAACATGGTTTCTTCAAATGGAAATAGCATTTTGCAAAGTACTTTAATAAAAAAAATACAGTACTAAATTGGTCAAAATAGTGATCTGCTAGATCAGGGGTGTCAAACTCAATTTCATTGAGGGCCACATCAGGGTTGTGTTTTACTTTGGGGAACAATGTGGGCGTGCCAGCTCAACATCATTCATGGTGAGGGCACCTGTGGTGACCCAGGTAGGGCTGGGGGAATCCATTATCTCTATTGCCTACAGAAGAGGAAGTTGAGACCAGGGAGAGTACCAATCCCTTGTCCTCCAATGGAGCCTTGCCATCCTTTTCAGGCCACCTGAAGGACTCTCAGATGGTGGTGCAGGCTGTCCAGAGCCCTAGGCAGCACCCAGCCTGCCACTTGAGCAGCCAGGCACCAGACCCCACAGCCCAGCCTCACTTGTCTGAGGGGGAGCCTGGCTTCGCTTACCTCCTCCTCGAGGATGCTGCTGATATTTTTGCTCTCCTTGGCCACATTGATGAGATTAGCAGAGTTGGAAGGGACCTTATAGTTCATCTAGCCCAACTTCCTGCCCAAGCAAGAGGACCTACACCATTTCTGATAAATGGCAGTCCAATAACTACTTGAAAGCCTCCAGTAATGAAGCTCCCACAACTTCTGAAGGTAAGCTGTTTCACTGGTTGATTGTTCTCACTGTCAGAACATTTCTCCTTATTTCTAGGTTGAATCTTTCCTTGATCAATTTCCATCCATTATTCCTGGTCTGGCCTCCAGGTGCCTTGAAAAATAGCTTGACCCTTCCTCTCTGTGGCAGCCCCTCAAATATTGGAACACTGTTATCATGACTCCCCTGGTCTTTCTTTTCACAAGACTAGCCATACCCAGTTCCTTTAACCATTCTCCATAAGCTTTAGTCTCCAGTCCCCTAATTATCCTGGTTGCTCTTCTCTGCACTTTTTCTAGAATCTCAACATCTTTTGTTATAGTGTGTTACCAAAATTGGATGCAGTATTTTAGGTGTGGTCTTACTAAGACTTTATATAATGGCATTAGAACCTCACTTGATCTTGATTGTGTCCCTCTGTTAATGTAGTTTAGGATTACATTGGCTTTTTTGGCTGCTGCTGCACACTGCTGGCTCATATTTAACTGGTTGTCCTCTCACAGTTGCTGCTGTTAAGCCTGGTTTCACCCAGACTATACGTGTACTTTTGGTTTTTCTTGCCTAAGTGTAAAACTTTACTTTTCCCCACATTGAATTTCATTTGTTAAATAGGGCCCAGTGTTCAAGTCTGTCAAAATCCATCTGGATCTTTAGCCTATCTTCTAGGGTGTTAGCTGTTCCTGCCAGCTTAGTATCATTTGCAAATTTGGTAAGTTCCCCTTCTATTCCTTCATCTTAGTCAGTTATGAATATATTGAAGAGTATTGGGTCTAAGACAGAACCTTGTGGTACCCCACTACTTACTTTCCTCCATGTAGATGTAGACCCATTAAGAACTACTTGTTGAATATGGTTTGTCAGCCAATTAAAAATCTATCTGGTGGTGATGCTATCTATCGCATTTTTTTCTAGCTTATCAAGAAGTAGGTTGTGGTCTACTTTGTCAAATTTGCTATCTAAGTATATTATGTCCACAGTATTTCACTAGTCTACTCATTTAGTTACTGCTGAAGAATGAAAGAACTCTGGGATGTAATATATCAGATCCCAGTGATTTATATTCATCAAGGTCAGATAGGTGTCATTGTACAATTTTTTTTGCTTATTTTAACTTTTATTTCTAGTTTTTTTTAAAGTTATGTTTTTGGTAGGTTGGGCTATAGTTTCTTTTTGCATGAAGACCAATGCAAATAATGGATGAAGCAGCTCTGCCTTTTCTCTGTTGCTTGTTACTTCCTTGCCATTTTTCCTCTTTAATGGACCAAAAGTTTCCTTGAATTCTTTTCTTGTTATTTATATTTTGGAAAAAACTTTTTTTTAATTATCTTTGACTTTTGTTGCAAGTCTTTGTTTATTCCAAGCCTTTGCTTTCCTGACTTCATCTTTGCAGATTCTGCCTATCTGCTGTTGTATGTCCCTCTTTCCATTTTTGTACTTGTCCTTTTTGTCTTTTAATTTGTCAGAGAGATCTTTGTGCAGTCATGCTGATTTCTTCTTGGTTTTCTTGGTTTTTTTTCTCAGTGTTATTGTGCTGGACTGGGCTTTTACGATCATACTTATCAGTTTGCCAAGATTCTTGAGTTGTTTTTCCTTTTAGGATTTTCATCCAAGGAATCTTTCCCAAGTTCTCTCTGAGCTTGTTTAAATCAGCTCTTTTAAAGTCCAGGACTTTAAACACAAGTTATAGAACACAATGATACAAGTCTAGGACTCTGGTATCATTGTGTTCTATAACTTGTGTTTGCACTATGTTGAATTCTAGTATGACATAGTCACTCTCACCCAAGGTTCCTGCAGTTTCAATTCCCTCTATCACTTCTTCTCTGTTTCTCAGAATTAAGTCCAGTATGGTTGTCCCTCTAGTTTCCTCCTCTACCTTTTGGACAACAATGTTGTCAGCTAGGTTGGTTAGGAACTTAATTTGATTTTTCACTTGGTGCAGAATTAGTCTTCCATATGATGTCAGGGTGATTGAAGTTCCCCATTACTATTGTAGTGTGTTTCCTACACATATTTGTTTGTTGAATAGCAAAAAGGATATCTATTTTTTCCACTTGATTGTGTGACCTATAGTACATACCTATGGACATGTCATTCTTTTTTTTTTTTTATATATTGACCCATATGCATTCTAGGAGGTTTTTGTTTTTGTTTTCATGCATTTCTGTAGCAATATAGTGGTTGCTCATGGTGTATGCAGGAGGGCAAAGTTTGTGAGTCAGAGGGAGGCGACTCCATCTCCATGCAAGGAGACCTACCTTTGCAATTAAAGCATCCTCAGCAAAAGGATGACAGACCACCAGGATAGGTCAGGAGGAGGAGACAAAGGGATGTAGAAAAGACAGCAGAGTTGCTAGTGGTCAAGTGTTAAACATGGTAAAATGATCCTTCCTTCCTTCCTTCCTTCCTTCCTTCCTTCCTTCCTTCCTTCC
>BLBF01000017.1:53675049-53713291 GCA_015471245.1 Laticauda colubrina | reverse complement strand
TTCCTTCCTTCCTTCCTTCCTTCCTTCCTTCCTTCCTTCCTTCCTTCTTCCCTCCCTCCCTTTTTTCTGTTTCCTTCCCTCTTTCCTTCTCCTTTCTCCTTTCTTCTTCCTTCCCTTCTTTCCTTCTTTAGCTTTTCTTGCTCTCTTTCCATCTTGCCTTCTTTGTCTTTCCTCGTTTTCTTTCTCCTTTCCTGTCCCATCTTGGATGTAAAATGTAAAAGGGGAAACATTTATCCTTTTGTTTTGTTTTGAATTTGTTTTGCTAGCCCTCTGTCAATGAAAATGGAACTCAGAGGTGGACCACCTTAGCCCTGCTTTCAACTGTGACAGCCTCCTGTAGCATTCTGACAGAAAAAATGGAGCTCAGGGCTAGGGTGAGAATGCATTAGTCCCAAAATATTTGCAGCCCATGACCAAATATCTAATTAATTATTTCAAAGCAATATATGATTTTCTATTACTTGTAGAAAGTAATATATAATTACAATCTAACATGCACTTTTTCAGTTAATAGGAATTACTGCTAAAAGTCTATTACCCTAAATAATTAAAAACTAACACCTAACAAATTTTTACATATTAAAGATGGAAGATCAAGCAAAAAATACCATTAAGAAATATTGCTACGGTTTTAAAGCTAGCAACTTTGCAGAATTCATAATGACACCAAAAATTATTAGATAAGTGTTACTGTTGGTATAGATTAAATTACAGCCATAAGTTTTGGCAAAGGAATAAAACAAAGTAAATCAAAAAAGCTATTTAAATTCTAATCCCAGTAAATGACAAATTTTAAACATAATTAGAACAGAGATAAGCATAACATTTTTTTGTCAAGTTATAATCTAAAAGCACAAAAAGTTTTGCCCATGGTTTTTTGTGCCACTTGCAAAATACATTTAACACTTCTAGTTTTATTTAATTTTTATTTTTTTGTATTGTTTAAAATTCTAATAGTAATAACTTCCTACGAGAAAATACTTATAAATTAATTTTCCACTTGTTACATGTATAATGTATAAACATTTTCCTGTATAAACATTATTAAAAAGTTACTGAACTGTATTTCTTCAACAGACAGCCACATTTAACATTGGTTTCCTTATTAGTTATTTAAAATGCCATCCTAAAGTAAGTAAAAACTAATTTATACTTTCAGGAACCCAACTTTATATACATAGAATATAAACAATAGTTAATAAATAAATAAATATGTGCATATATTCACCCCTCTTAAGTAGAATAACTGTAGCATATCTGCGGCCATATCCATTTTCAACATAGCAGGAGTAATTTCCAAGATCTCCTTCTTCCACTGAATCAAGAATTAATGAAATGGAAACTTCTTGTTCTCCAAGATGTTCTTTAAGGACTCTAATAAAAATAAAAATATGTTGTTGAAATTGTTGAAAAATAGTATTTTTGGAAGGAATGGAAAGAATCTTAATATGATCTTTACTAAAAAAAGGAAGTATGGTTGATATAATTTAACCACTAGTTTACCTTACTATCAATATACATTTGTACACATTTGGAGATGCTAATGAGATCCGCAAGTACATTGATGTTTATAAACATTGTTTTTGACTTTTTCTTAAAATATCAGCAGTTGTGCTTGTTCCATAACTATCTTTGAAAACCCTTTTTAAGATAAAAAAATAAAACCAAATAATTTTGTGAAAATGATTATTTAAACACAAAATAACTTTGCTATATATTTTTTGCAATTAAAGCCCCTGTCACACTGAACCAATGGATGCAAAGAGGATGCAAAATGGACAAAAAAGCTTGCCATCCATTGGAAAATGCGATGCATCCGTTGTGTACTCACTGCATACGTTTTTCATACTCTCTATCCATCCAGCATCCGTCTACTGTGATTTCATCGGCTCAAAAAGTTTTGTGCGACACAAAACTTTTTGAGCGGATGAAGTATCCAACACGTCCATTCTATATCCGCTACGCATACGGGGAACATCCGTTATACGTCCGTCGTCATCCGTTACGCATCCGCAATATCCGCTAGGCATCCACTGTGCATCTGTGCAACTCAAATCTGCTCCAGCAGAAAACGGACACAGGAAGGAAGCGAAACGGACGCAGAATGGACACACAGCGTTAGTAGCACGGATGTAGAAAGGATGAAAGCGGATGCAGCTCGGATATAAAACATTAAAATGGGAAAAAACATTCATATAGGGGATGTATCTCGGATATTTAGGATGTCTGGAGGATGTCTGGAATATATGGAAGGACACCAAGCGGAAAACCGACATTTCCTTTAAAAAGGGGGAGGAAATCACCTGGATCTCACTTTCAGTCCAGCAGCCCTGGTGTGCAGACCTCTTCAGCCTTGCTCTTGCTCTTCAGTAGCATCCATTCTTCTCACCATGGATCATCGCATGCTCCTTTTGGTAGCTGCCATCATTCAACACCAGAACCAAGCCCTCTTCAGGCTCTTTCACCTTTTCTACAGGAAGAAAAGGAGGTGGCCAAGAAGTGTCTGGGTCCGATGATGGATTGGGAGAAGAGTGGAGTTTGGACTCTATGATAAGCTGATGGTGGAGCTGAGGAACGAAGACCCTCGTACATTCCAGAACTTCATGAGGATGATGCCAGCCATGTTTGATGAAGTTGTGGAGCAGCTGAGACCCAGGTTGACCAAGCAGAGTACCAACTTCCGTCCCAGCCTGGAGTACGCCTGGAGGGTGCCACACAACACCATCAGCATTGTGGTCAGAGAAGTGGTGCAGGCCATCATCGAAGAATACCTGGATGAGCTCCTCCAGTGTCCCTCCACTGAAGAAGGATGGAGGAAACTTGCAGAACAGTGGTATCAGAGGTGGAACTTCCCCCACACCGTTGGAACCATAGATGGGAAGCACGTGGCCTGCAAAGCTCCAGTCAAGTCAAGGTCCACTTATTTCAACTACAAGGGCTTCTTCAGCATCATCCTCTTCGCCATGGTCGATGCTGACTACAAGTTCATGTACATCGATGCTTCAGGAAACGGGTCAGCTTCAGATGCCCAGATATACAATGCCAATGAACTCAAGGGTGGGCTGGAATGCAACCTCATCATGGGTTTCCCAGATCCAGACCCCCTACCCAACGACACACAAGATGTGCCCTACTTCATTGTGGGTGATGACACCTTCTCCCTCAGAACCTACCTCATGAAGCCCTACACTTCCAGATACCTCACCCATGAAGAGAGGATCTTTAACTACAGGCTGTCCAGGGCAAGACGGGTGGTGGAGAATGCCTTTGGCATCCTGGCCAAAAGGTTTCAGGTACTTCTCACCACCATGCAGCATCTCTCACAGAACATGAGGAGCATCGTGGAAGCTTGCTGCATCCTGCACAATCTCATGCGCACCCGCTACCCAGTGTTGGAGAACAGACTTGTGGACCATCAACAAGGGAATGGGGACATGGATCCTGGTGAATGGAGGCAAGGACTAAACCTGATAGACACTGTGGATGTGCAAGGCCCCAACAGAGCTTCACATGGAGGGAAGAAGCAGCGCAAACTCCTGAAACACTGGTGGAACTCCCCAGCTGGAGCAGTGGAATGGCAAGACAGGATGGTAGATGCTTAATGGATTCTTCCTTCAGCCTGTCTCATCACACTGATGAGATTCTGCCATGTATGTTGAGTGGCCCTACAATGAACAGGGCATTTAATAAAGAATTTTGTTTATGTTGAAATGTGTGGATCAATGATCAAATTGTTATTGATAATAAAGGGCCATATGTGTGGCAGCTGGGAGAGTGGACCATACAGTCCCACTATGCTTGCACTGGAGGTTTATCTGTCCCACAGCTATCCTTACCAATCCCACAAGCATGCAAAGGCTTAACCCTTTTTTCAAAGTTTTCCCCAACACTTTATTAAGTAAAAAAAAATGAACCAAGTGTGTGAAGCAAAGATAACCTTTATTAATAACAAACTGTATGACTTTATTAAAAAGAAAAATGACACAAGTAAAGTGTCTTTAAGCAAAGATAAGGTGAGCAGGAAACAACTCAGTCTCTGGCACTCTTTTCAGTCACTCTGAGGCATGCCCATGGTGTCAGATGTAAAGGGGCCAGGGACTGTGGAGGTGGATGTTGCTGGAGTGCTGATCTGAGGCGCCATTGAGGTGCCTGGCCTCGAGAGTACAACCGGAGATGGTGTGTGCAGAAAGCTCTCAGAGAGCTGACTCAGTCCCGTGAGGTTGAGAGGCACTTCCTCAAGGACCTGGGATGTGAGGCCCAACACTGATGACAGATGTTCTGAGGAAGGGCTTGGCTGTGGGGTGGAGGAAGGAAGAATGTAGTGGGGCTGCCTGGTCTGCAGCTGGGTCAGCTGAGGCATCTGTGGCATCTGTGGCATCCGAGGAAGCTGGGTCTGGACTGGGAAGGGCTGCCTCTGCTGTGGGAAGTCCTGGTAGTGGTAGGCTTGGTAGGCGAGGGACTGCTGAAATCCGTGGAAGGGCTGTGACATCGCCTGGGGTGGAGGAGCAGACATGGAGTGGGTAGCAGCAGGTTCAGCTGGGCCTGGAGGGTGGTGCAGAAGAGCTGTGATCCTCTCCTTCATCGCCTGGTACTGGGCCTCGGGCATGTCCATGAGGGTCTGGCCCACGTATGTGATGAAGGGCTTTTGGTTGGAGGATGGTATGTCAAAGTGGACCAGCTGGGAGAGGAGATCTGTGATGGCTTTGATTGTGTCCCTGATCTCCAAGAGGACAGTGTGGCTCTGTCCCTCCAGTCTGCCTCTCTGCCTGTTTTCTGTGGAGGTGGAGCTGGGTGTGGGTGTGGGTTGATCTCTGGTGGCTGCCTCTTCTTGCTCCATCTGAGACAGGGGATCCTCCACATCCTCTGGCACAGGGAGTGCAGCTGTTGGGGGGGGTCTCTGTCATGGGGCCCTCCAAAGACACCTGCCTGGACATGGTAGCTGTCTCCTGGCTGGAAGAGGAGTGGCTCTCTGTGGGCTGTCTGAGGGAGAGGGTTGACAGAGGGGCTGCTCCTCGGTGGCGGATCTCACCCTGCAGGAAGCTGCACTTGGCCATCACGTAGGTCTCCCGGTCCGTCAGCTTGACAGTGGCCTGCCCGGATCTCTTCAGGTGCACCTTGCCATACTAGGTGTACATATGCTTCCACCACCCCAGGAGAACATCTGAAGTGTAGCCCAGGCTCTCCGCCTTCTCTCTCCACACTGCCTGCTTCTGCTTGGTGTCGCAATCGAGCCTGTGGCCCTTCCTCCACAGGTACTCATTCTCCCTCAGCCATTCCAGCACCTCCCCCTCATGGTCCTCGGAAATGGAGTACTGTTTCCTCTCCACATTCTCCTTGCCTTGCTTCTTCCTCCCTCTGGCAGGGGCTTCAGGGCCTTCAGCGACAGGGCTTTGAGGGTCTTGGGGCTGGTCCACCACAGCAGCACCAGCAGCACCAGCAGCAGCAGGAGACGCACCAGCAGCACCAGCAGCAGCACCAGCAGGAGAAGCACCAGCAGCACCAGCAGAAGCACCAGCAGCTTCAGAGTCAGTGCCAGGGGGTGGGATGGTGGTCCTTCTTGCCAGGGCTGGCATGAGTAGGCACAGGCTTCCTCTTCTTCCCCATGGTGTTCTCTCAAGATGTCTCTGGCAGCAGGTCTTTCCTCTGAATGGTGACCTGCTTGCGAGCTGTCTCCTTTTATATCCGCGGAGCTGAGCAATTCATCCTCCCTGCATGCACAATGAATACTTTGCATCCGGTAGGCATCCGCTATGCATTCTATAGGTGTCCATGATGCATCCGTGTCATCCGCTATGCATCCGCTACGCATTCATTCCTTCTGCTACGCATCCACTTCGCTGTTCTCCCCCGGAAGCCATGCGGATGTATCATCCACTTCCATCTGCTTTCATCGGCTTGGCTTCCTATGAATGTCCGTTTTACATCCTCGCCACATCCTTCCCACGTCCATTCCTTTCCGTTGTTGTCCACTCTGTTTATGCAAACTTGGGGCACTTTTGAGAGTGGATAACAACGGATGGAAAATTTGCTCATCCGCTGTGTCCTTTTTACATACGTTTTGCATATCCACAAATATAAACACCAAAAGCAATCAGTATTATTTCCAAAGATTGAGGAACATCCCAATAAATATCACAGAAGGATCTTGTATAAGTAATCAATTTCTAATATATACAGTTTCAATTTGTGTGTGTGTGTGTGTGTGTGTGTGTGTGTACATATACATATCTACAGGGGTGGGGTACTTCTGGTTTTATCTGGTTCTCTAGAACCCCTTGTTAATTTTCTAAGCAGTTTGGAACCTGTAGTTAGAATCAATCTCAGTTTGTTTTTTTTCCACCCTTATTACATTCTTGGCAGACAGCCTAGACTTCCTGTCTCCGGAACTTGTGAGGCTTGGCTTTCTTTAAGGGGAAGGGTTGTTTTAAGATTTTTATGCTGCTGTTGGGAGGAAATACTTCCCTGGACAATCAGCACTTTGAAGAAATAATTGAATAATAAAGCAAACCTTTTAATGACAGGGAACCAAGATGAGTGACATTCAGCAAGTCTTCTTGGCTAGCTAGAAGGATTCACATTCAAACATGAGTTTACAAACTCTTTCTGGTCTCAAACTGGTTTTTGGTGAAGGTGAAAGCCCTGTCACACTGCCCAACGGATTCAAAACGTTTGTAAAAAGGACACAGCGGACGAGAAAAATATTCCATCCGTTGTTATCAGCTCTCAAAAGGGGTGAAAATTTGCATAACCATAGCGGATAACACGGAAAGGAACTGACAGGGGGAGGATGCAGAGCAGATGGAAAATGGATGCAGAGCGGAAGCCTAGCAGATGGAAGTGGATGGGAGCGGATGGCACATCTGCTAGGCTTCTGGAGGATGTCAGCAAAGCGGACACGGAACGGAAAGAGCGGATACAGAGTGGATGCAGAGTGGATGCACAGTGGATGAAGCGGATGCAGAGCAGAAGCCTAGCGGATGCACAGCGGAAGCCTAGCGGATGCCTAATATTAACTGCGCATGCGGGGGGGATGTATTGCATCAGCCCTGCGAATATAAAGGGAAGCAGCTCAGAAGCAGGTCACCATTCAGAGGAAAGACCTGCATCCAGACACATTGAGTGCCTTGCCAGCCTGCCCTGCCTGCATGCCTTGCTGCCAGCCTTGCTGCCTGCCATCCTGCCAGCCTCCCTGCCAGTCTTGCTGTCTGCCTGCCTGCCAGCCTCCCTGCCAGCCTTGCTGTCTGCCAGCCTTGGTGCCTGCCTGCCTGCCAGCCTTGGTGCTTGCTTGCCTGCAAGCCTTGGTGCCTGCCTGACTGCCAGCCTTGGTGCTTGCCTGCCTGTCAGCCTCCCTGACAGCCTCCCTGCCAGCCTCCCTGACAGCCTCCCTGCCAGACTCCCTGCCAGACTCCCTGCCAGCCAGCAACCCCACAACCATGGGGAAGAAGAGGAAGCCTCAGCCATCTGCTGCCAGCCCTGGCAAGAGGGACAGGGCCACCCACACGCCCCCTGGCCCTCACTCTGCTTCTGCTGGGGCTTCTACAGCATGGGCTCGCTCTTCTGGGGCTGGGGCTTCTGCTGCTTCTGCTTCTGGAGGAGCTGATGATGATGCTTCTGGCGGTGGTGCTTCTGCTCGTGCATACTCTGCTGATGCTGCTTCTGGAAGTGGTCCTTCTGCTGGTGCTTACTCTGCTGATGCTGCTCCTGGTGGTGGTGCTTCTGCTGGTGCTTACTCTGCTGAAGCTGCTCCTCATCCTGCTGGTCCTGCTCGTGCTCCTGGACTTGCTCGTCCTGCTCGTCCTGCTCATGCTCCTGGTCTTGCTTGTCCTGCTCGTGCTCCTGGACTTGCTCGTCCTGCTCATCCTGCTCATTCTCCTGGTCCTGCTGGGGCTCCTGGTGCTTACTCTGCTGCTGCTGATCCTGGTCCTGCTGGTGCTGGTGCTGGTGCTGCTGCTGATGATGATGATGATGATGATCCTGCTGCTGCTGCTGTTGCTGCTGCTGCTGATGGTGTGGAGGAGCAGCCCCTACAACCTCGAAGTCCCTCTTATGAGGGCCCATATGGCCCTGCCAGAGGGAGGAAGAGGCAGATGTGTGATAGGAAGAGGAGTCAATACTCCATTGAGGAGGAACACGAGGATGAGGTGCTGGAGTGGCTGAGAGAGAATGACTATCTGTGGCGGAAGGGACACCGGCTCTACAGGGACACCAAAAGGAAGCAGGCTGCTTGGAGAGAGAAGGCAGAGAGCCCGGGCTACACATCGGATGTGCTCCTCAGCTGGTGGAAGCACATGCACACCTGGTACGGGAAGCTGCACCTCAAGAAATCTGGCCAGGCCACTTTTAAGCTGACGGACAGAGAGACCTATGTCATGGCCAGATGCAGCTTCCTGGAGGGTGAGATCCGCCACCGAGGAGCAGCAGCAGCCCCTCTCATGACCCCCTCTCTCCGGCAGCCTGCTGAGAGCCAGTCCTCTTCCGGCCGAGAGTCAGCTCCTGTCTCCAGGTATTTTTCTGTGGAGCATCCCACGGCGGAGAACCCACGGACAGCTGTTTTAACCATGGTGGAGTGCATGGAGAACTCCCTGGTGCAGTTGGAGCAAGGAGAGGGCACTGCCACCAGAGACCAACCCGCACCCACACCCAGCTCTATCTCCACAGAAAGCAGGCAGAGAGCCAGACAGGAGGGGCAGAGCCACACTGTCCTGCTGGAGATCAGGGACACCATCCGGAGCAGCATAGATCTCCTCTATCAGCTGGTCCACACCGACTCCTCATCCTCCAACCACAAGCCCTTCCTCAACTATGCCAACTAGACCCTCACGGACATGGCGTAACCCCAGTACCAGGTGGTGAAGGACCGGATCACCGAGCTGCTTCACAACCCTCCAGACCCAGACGAACATGCTCCCACCCAGTCCAGGTCTGCTCCTCCACCCCAGGTGATGTCCCTCCCATTCCAAGGCTTTCCACAGCCCCTCACCTACCAGGGCTACGGCTACCAGGAGGTTCAGCAGCACAGGCAGCAGCCCTTCCCAGACCAGGCACAGAGTCATCGGATGACACCGTTGCCACCGGTTCCACTGAAGCCACCTATGCCACCCACGACACTGATGCCACCAACACCATCGATCCCACCCATGACACTGATGCCACCCACGCCAGTCCTCACCCAGCTGCAGACCAGACAGCCCCACTACACTGCTCTTTCCTCCACCCCACAGCCAAGCCCGGCCTCAGTACATCTGTCCTTGGTACTGGGGCTGACACTCCATGGCATGGAGGAAGGAGCTCTCAACATCACAGGGCTGAGCCAGCTGTACGAGAGCTTCCTCAACACACCATCACCTGTTGTCCTCTCGGGGCCAGGCACCCCAGTGGGGCTTCAGACCAGCACTCCAGGAGCAGCCACCTCCACAGCACCTGGACCCTTCACCCCTGAGACTGGGCACACCTCCGAGTGACCAAGAAGAGTGCCAGAAACTGGGTGGCTAACTGTAGACTTTATTGGGACACTTGACTTGGGTCATTTTTCTTTTCCAGCTTGTTATTAATAAAGTTTATCTTTGCTTCACACACTTGCTTCATTTATTTTAGTAAATAAAATCTTGGTGGAAACTTTTAGAAATGGTTTAAGCCTTTGCATGCTTGTGAGATAGGTAAGGATAACAGTGGGATGGGTAGGGATACCTGTGGGATGGGTAATAGCTGTGGGATGGGTTTGGATAGCAATGGGATGGGCAGGGATACCTGTGGGATGGGTAATAGCTGTGGGGTGGGCAGGGATACCTCTGGGATGGGCAGGGATACCTTTGGGATTGGTAATAGCTGTGGGATTGATAAACTTCCAGTGCAAGCATAGTGGGACTGTATGGTCCACCCTCCAAGGTTCCACACCTATGGCCCTTTATTCTCAATACTAATGTAATCATTGATCCACACATGTCAACATAAACACAACTTTTTATTAAATGCCCTGTTCATTGTAGGCCCACCGAACATAAATGGCCCAATCTCATCAGTGTGATGAGACAGGCTGAAGGAAGCATCCATTAAGCATCTACCATCCTGTCTTTCCACTCCACTGCTCCAGCTGGGAATTGCACCAGTTTCTCAGGAGGTTGCGCTGCTTCTTCCCTTCACGTGAGGCTCTGTTGGGGCCTTGCACATCCTCAGTGTCGATCAGGTTTTGCCCTTGCCTCCATTCCCCAGGCTCCATGTCCCCATTGCCTTGTTGACTGTCCACGAGCCTGTTCTGCAAGACTGTGTAGCGGGTGCGCATGAGATTGTGCAGGATGCAGCAAGCTTCCATGATCCTCCTCATGATCTCTGGGCGATGCTGCATGGTGGTGAGAAGTACCTGGAACCTGTTGGCCAGGATGCCAAAGGCGTTCTCCACCACTCGCCTTGCCCTGGACAGCCTATAGTTGAAGATCCTCTCTTCACGGGTGAGTAGTCTGGAGGTGTACGGCTTCATGTGGTAGGTTCTGAGGGAGAAGGCGTCATCACCCATGATGAAGTAGGGCACATCTTGTGTGTCGTTGGGCAGGGGGTCTGGATCTGGGAAGCCCATGATGAGGTTGCGTTCCAGTCCCTCCTTGAGGTCACTAGCGTTGTATACCTGGGCATCTGAGCATGAGCCGTTGCCTGAAGCATCAATGTACATGAACTTGTAGTCAGCATCGACCATGGCGAAGAGGACGATGCTGAAGAAGCCCTTGTAGTTGAAATAAGTGGACCCCAACTTGGCTGGAGCTTTGCAGGCTACGTGCTTGCCATCGATGGCTCCAACGGTGTGGGGGAAGTTCCACCTCTGATACCACTGCTCTGCAACTTTCTTCCATCCTTCTTCAGTGGTGGGGCACTGGAGGAGCTCCTCCATGTATTCTTCGATGATGGCCTGCACCACTTCTCTGACCACAATGCTGATGGTGTTGGGTGGCACCCTCCAGCCATACTGCATGCTCCTGTAGGTGGTCCCTGAGGCCAGGTGGCGCAGAGGCAGTGTCACCTTGAGCCCAGGGTCCAGGCTGGGCCGGAAGTTGGTGTTTGCCTTGGTCAACCTGGGTGTCAGGCGCTGCACAACTTCGTCAAACATGGCTGGCGGCATCCTCATGAAGTTCTGGAATGACGAGGGTCTTCGTTACTGAGCTCCACCATCAGCTTGTTGTACAGTCCATACTCTGCTCTTCTCCCTATCCATCTTTGGATCCAGATGCTTCTTGGCCGCCTCCTTTTCTTCCCGTATTAGAGTTCACAGAGCCTGTAGATGGCTTCACACTTTTGCAGAATGATAGTGGGTACCAAAAGGAGTGTGTTACGATCTAAGGTGGACATGACTGGATGCTGTGGAAGAGGAAGAGTCAGATGAAGGCTGCAGAGGTCTGCACAGCTGGGCTGCTGGGCTGAAAGTGAGATCCAGGTGAGTTGCTCCCCCTTTTTATAGGCAACATAGGTTTTCCACTATGTGTCCTTTTGCATCCTCTAGGATTCCTCTAGACATCCTTAATATCCGAGATAGGTCCCCTCTGCGAAGGTTTTTCCCGTTTTAAATGCTTTCTTTGCAAGCTGCATCCACTTTCATCCTTTCTTCGTCCTTGCTACTAACGCTGCGCGTCTGTTCCGTGTCCATTCCGCTTCCTCCCTGCATCCGTTTACCACTGGAGCAGATTGAGTTGCGCGAATGTGCAGCGGATGCCTAGCGGATATAGCGGATGCGTAACGGATGCAGAGTAGATGTCCCCCGTATGCCTAGCGGATGCAGAACGGACGCATTGGAGACATTTTCTGCTCAAAAGTTTTGAGCAGCTCAAAACCCTCTGAGCGGATGAAATGTCAATAGACGGATGCTGGACGGATAGAGAGGAAGCAAAACAGAGGCAGTGAGTACAGAACGGAAGTATCGCGTTAACCAACGGATGGCAAGTGTTTTTCTCTGTTTTACATCCTCTTTCCATCCATTGGTGCAGTGTGACAGGGGCTTTAATTCTGTGCTTGGTGAAGTTTAATCTTGTGTTTATTGATGGGATAATTTTCCTTATTCAGCTTCAACAAGCAACAACTACTGTTGTGATTTAATTATTTGTATTATGTTTGAATTTTTTCTTACCTCATGGTTTCTTTTTCTATTTGGGGAGGGGGTCTTCACTGCTTTAATACTATCTGGCACTGTCCTTTTCGGGTATACTTCCCAAGGCAAATGCAAGCTTGGCACTTTTTTTACTGCCTTTCTGGGAGGCATGTGACCTTTCCTTAAATCTGGCTGATTTCCTTAGGATACCTTGTGAGACCAGCTGACATTTTTAAGTGGTGCAAATGGATCTAAGGATTGCTTTTCCTGGATGTGCTTTATCTGGAGAGCTTAAATGACCTCTCTGCTAAAGGGTTTCACTTTATGAGCAAGAGTTGGCTGCTTGATAGTTATCACTGCATTCTAACTATTTTAATTCCTCAAGGTGCTCTGGCACCCTGCCTGTTTTGTAACTCTGACTTGCAGGTATTTTTAATCTAATGATTGGTATTTAGGGCAGCTTTTTGCAAGCAAAGAAGCTTTTTGTATTTTTGTACAGGTAATCCTTGACTTACAACAGTTCATTTAGTGACCATTCAAAGTTACAATGGCACTGAAAAAAGTGACTTATGACCATTTTTCACACCTATGACCATTGCAGCATCCTCACTGTCATGAGGCCAGGTGAGGAGAAGCGCCCCTTGACATGAGTGATGTCAAGTTGGCCATGCCCACCAGTCACATGACCACCAAGCCACACCCACCAACTAAGCCATGCCCACAGAACTGGTTGTTAAAAAACTGAATCCCACCCCTGCATATATTTATTGAAATCACATAATTTTTTGGTTACTATTTTATCATGTAAATTTCTTGGCATTTTTATAATTGCTAAAACTTCATTCTTGCTTTAACAGTAGACTCTAAATCTATGCCATGCCCTTGTTGGAGTCTGAATCTGAGGAGGAAGACAAACAGCTGACAGGGAGTGGGAGTGTGGCTCTGTTGGCTGTGGAGGAAACTGGGGAAGGGCAAAGTCTAGCTGGGCAAAGCAGGGAAGAGGTAGAACAAGGGAGAGAGAGTTCAAAGAAAAACCAAGGCCCACGCCCTCTTCATCCTAGGGAATGCAGGAAGGAGCAGAGAAGAGAGCAATGTGGGTTCCGTGGCTTATCAGGCAGGAAAGGGCCCTGATTCCCTTCATTAGCCACAGCTGTGAAGAGATTTTAAAAGAATACATGCTGAGTGTGGCAGGTGCTGGGAGCAAATGTGAGTTTATCTTGTGTTGACTTTGGTTATCTGTATTCCTGGCATCTTCCCAACCATTATTGTCGTGCCTTTAAATCTGGAATTGTCGGACATTTACCTCATTTTGCCTTGATTGGCCTTATAGTTACAGTTTTTGTTGACCACATCTGGACTTGATTCTCTGCAGCCAAAGGCTGTTCCTGGGAGAGTTCTTCTCCAGTCAAAAGGTAACTAGGATACTGGGGGCAAAGTTGGAGCTAATAAAATACTGATTATCTGACTGTGTTGTCTTTGGGCCATGCCCTGGGTCATCATAAACTAGCAGTTTTAGAATAATTGCATATATATAAAACATCAATTTTCTATGCAATTCTCAATAATTGTCTTGCAAAAGAACAAGGCTCAGATTATTTTGTGCATTTTAATAATGTTGATTCTTCTTTTAAATTTTATTTTATTCATTTCATAAAACTAGATATTAGTCTTGACAAAACAAATGTATTTTTTTTTTTACCTAATATCACTCTCCCAAACCCGACTTTCATCCAAATCCTCAATAAACTTTTCGCCTTTCATCCAATACATTAAAGGACTGGCTTCTCCACTGTATCCAAAGAATGCTCGGCAAGTTAGATTAGCAGAATGGCCTAGAGAAAAGAATTAATAAAGAAAATACATTAGACCCAAACTGGCAAAGCTAATTTATTTCTAGATTGACAACAAAGTAATGCTTTATCATATAAATCTTACATTACATAAAAGTTAACTTTAGGACTCTTATGTATTAGAAACATTTTTGGCCAAATTATGAGCATAATACATGCTCAGTAGAAGAAAGTTAGTGTGGAGGGAGGAAGGGAAGAAAGGAGAAAACTTCGGGCTCATTCCAAACATAAAATTAATAAATATCTAAATGAATGTTATAGAACAATTTTACATAATAAATACCACTTCTCTTGCATATATTTAATGTATTTGAAGATACACATTATAAAATAAATCAGATATGAACGTTTTTATGTATTAGTCCCAAAATACAGGCTATAACCAAATATCTAATTAATAATTTCAAAGCAACATATCATTTTAAAAAATAATGCATTAAGCCTATTCTTTCTACTGAATGCATATACGCACACTTGAAGCAACTAAAATAGAATTCATTATTTTATTGACAAATATTCAAAAACAAATGATTTTGTTTCCTTTAAACAGAAACCATTTATATGTTGTCAGACAGTTCCACAGTCCACAGAATTTTTTTAAAAATCAAGAAATTTTTAGTCAGTTGAGCTCAAGTAATAATGCATTGCTGAAACTCAATATTTTATTACTAGTAAGCAAAAACAGTTGTTATGGCATGTGGCTAGATAATCCAAGGCCTGCAAGTATAGTTAACTGCAAATACAGTTCAGCATCATATGACATGCCATACATTGACCACTTCTGCCCTAGATTAGTGCATTTCCTGACATGTTATTGTATAGTCCTCTTCATTTGCTTTATTTGCTTGCTGCCATCTGAATGTCAGATTTTATGGGAAGAATTCAGGAAGTGAGTTCCTCATTTTGTTACGTTCAACTTCATCCCAGAGAACTGTGAGATCCATTTCTCAGATAAACAAAGTAGCATGATACTATGCAGCTAAAAATGTCACTAGAACTATTATTAGAGTCAGAAACAGTTAAATAAATACAAAGCATGCACAATCACATGTTCAGGTGTGCACAACACATACATACTTAGAGAGTTCACACCATATATTAAAACTATTCAGTAATGAGAAAAGAAAATACACATGAATGGGAAACACCATTAAATATCACATTCTTGCAATCACTATGTGGTGCATAGTCATTGTCCAACTGCGGGAAGACTCAAATAGTGATCATAAGCAGTCAACTATAGAGCTGAGTGCTTCTTTTGACACTTCAAAGGTAAAATATAGAGACAGTATAGAAATTATTAAGGAAAATCTACACACCATTACAAAAATTAAAAATAGATATAATTTGCTTACAAGAAATGCATATTAAAAAACAACACACTAAATCATTGGAATGTCTGAAAATTGGGAAATTATATTTCTCATTAGCACAACAAAAGAAAAGAGGGGTAGGTTTATATATTAAGAAAACGATAAATTCTAAACTGGTAAATATAGATAAAGAAGGAAAAATTCTGATGGTGGAGGTAGAGATAAACCAAAGACAGATGCTCTTGATAGCAATTTATTTACCACATAATAAACAAGAAGAATGCTATTAAAAACTCCTTAAGATGATAATAGATATGGAATATGAAAATATCTGTATGGTAGGAGATTTTAATGCAATTGTAGGTACAAAGCTGGACTACAGAAGTAGCAAATCAGGAAAAAAAAAGTAAGGAACTTGTGTCCAGGATATATGGAGAGAAACAAATCCAGGGAAAAATCATAGGCATAAATCATGGTCCAGAATTGACATGATATGGATGTCACTAGAATTGAGAAAAAATATGCAGGAGATAAAGATTGAAATCAATATATAGGTTGACCATAACCCAATAAAAATTAGTTTGAAAGGGCAAAAGAAAATGCCAAGGTGGGTATTGAATCAATCAATACTAAAACATAAAGAATTCACACAAATAACAGTCAAAGAAATGGAATTCATCTTTAAGGAGAATAAAAAAGAAGAGACTTCATTACAAAATCTGTAGGACACGGCCAAAGCGTATGTTAGGGGATTAACTATAACCTATATAGCAGAAAAAGCAGGAAAAAAGACAACAGCAAAAGATATTGAAAGAAGAAAACTTGAGTTAGAACTACAAAAAGATCCACAAAAAGGAAAATTAAAAAACCAAATTGAAATAATAAAACATATTAATGGAAACAGAAGAATTGGCACAACAAATTAAAAGAGCAAAACAAAACTTTTTTGCAAATGCCAGTAATCAGGAAGGTGGCTAGCATACAAGCTGAAAAAGGAGAAAGAAAAGAAATGGATAAGTAAATTACAAGATGAGAGGGGAAACTTACAACACCAAAATGAGATTAAAAAGAAAATAATTCAGCAGTTCTATGGGAAATTATATGATCAAGAAAAACATTTGGAGGAAAAGATAAAGCAATAACAAGAAAAAGCTAAATTACCAAAAATGTCTGAAAATATAAAAGCAATGCTAAATGAAAGAATAACAATAAAGACAACAGGATAATAAAACATCAGGACCAGATGGATTATCTGCAGAAGTTTATACAAACTTACAGGACTCATTAACTTTGTCAATGTTAGAGGTTTATAATGAAACTGTTAAAAACTAAGATACCAAGTTTGTGGATAGAAGCAAATATAACATTAAGCCTGAAAGAAGACTCAGACTTAATAAGATAATGAATTACAGGCCTATATCACTACTAAGATATTAGACTACAAGATATTTGCATCAGTAATAGCAGAAAGATTAAAAAGATTCTTGAACAAATTTATCCATTCAGACCAAAAAGGATTCCTACCTAAAAGACAAATTAAGAATAACATAAGATTTATTCTAGATATGTTGGAATATTTTAGATGCACAGAAAGCATTTGATAATGCAAACTGGCAATTTATGTTGCAACAACTAGAGTGTATGGACTGTGGCGAGAAGTTTATAAAGATGATTAAGATAATATACTGCAAAAGTGGCAAAAGTGATAGTGAATGGGAACCTGATGGCAGATTTTAATATAAAAAAGGCACAAGACAAGGATGTCTGCTGTCCCATTACTATTCATACTGACACTGGAAGTGTTAAATAGAAACATTAGAAAACATCCAGAAATAAAAGGTTTGGAAATAGGAAAAAAAAAGAAAAATACAAACGAAAGCATTTGCAGATGACTTGGTATTCGTATTAGAAGAATGACTCGAAACTGGCTCTAGATTAATGGGAAAAATAGAGGAATATGGAGGTGGCAGGTCTGAGAATAAATAAATAAAAAACAAAAATACCAGTTAAAAATCTTACAGATAAACAGAAAATTGAATTGACAAAGAAAACAGATCTTCAGGTAGTTAAAAAAGTAAAATACTTGGGAATTTGCTTAACAGCTAGATGTATGACAATCAAAGAAGATAATTATACAAGGTTAATACAACAAATAAAACTGGATTTGGAGAAATGAAAAAATCTACAGTTATCAATGGTAAGAAGAATAGCAACTATAAACATGAATATACTGCTGAAGTTATTGTATTTGTTTCAAACAATTCCTATAAAGCTAAAGAAAATGGTATTTCGATGAATTAAATGCAATAATTTTGAAATTCATGTGGCAAGAAAAAAGTGCAAGAATAAGACTGAAAATGTTGCAAGAATCCAAAAACAATGGGGGCTTTGGTCTGCCAGATTGAGAGCTTTACTATTAGGCCTCAGCATTAATCTGGGTGAAAGAACAGATAAATCTTAGAAATAGAAGAGTGTTACTGTTGGAGGGACATGATCTTCAATTGGGATGGCATACTTTTCTGTGGTTTGATAAAAAATACAAAGATACTTTCAAAGATATTATGTAAGGAATGCTCTACTCCTAATATGAGAAAAAGTTAAAGCAAAAAACTACATGAAAATACCAGTCTGGCTTTCTACAATGGAAGCACTGATACATCAAAATGTGATAGATTTGGGGAAAAAATATAACATATAAAGATATTTTAAATGAGAAAGTGGAACTTAAAACGAAACAGGAATTGCAAAATCAAGGAGTAGACCTTGGAAGGTGGCCACACCTATAAATTCAATCAAGATATGAAAAAGATGTAAACATATATGTTTTCTATAAAGAGCCAACAATCAGATACTATTAGATGTGAATGAAAAGCTAATAGAGAAAATATATAGTTATTTATTAAGTCTTAAAATGGAAGATGAACAAGTGAAAGAAACAATGATAGCATGGGCAAAAAACTTTGGATCTACTATAGAATTACCATGTTTCCCCAAAAATATGACTGGGTCTTATTTTCTTTTGACCCCCCCCCAACCCAAAATGGCAAGGGCTTCTTTTTGGGTGGGTCTAATTATTGCCTCACCTCATGGTGGTGACACTGACAGCCCCGCCCAGCAGGAGTCCGCTGCTGTCCCACTTCTGTGGCCGCTTACCACAGCTTGTTCGTGACTTAATTAGGGCTAATTCTGGGGTTAAGGCTTAATTTTACCACATGTGTTCAAAAACGTGATAGGGCTTCTTTTCAGAGTGGATCATAGTTTTTGATTTTGGACCATATATTTTAGAATGAGAACAAACATTCCCTGTACTGTCAGAATTCAAATATGAAAATGCCAAAGAAATGAGGTGTTGGTACTTACCTGACACGCCCTTTCTTTGTGAGCTGTGATTAGGAGATGTTTCTGTCGCTCATCTGATAGGCTGGGCTTTAATTGTGAGGACTCTTCTCCTCCATGGGATTCCTCCCTAGCAGCCCAGTTTTGGTGAAGTCAAAGTGATGAAAACCTTTCTTCTCTTTCACCCTTTCTAATGCTTGGCCGGAATAGCATCCCACCAGACAAATAAGGGTGGGGATGGATGCTCTTCACAGCTCACTGAGAAAGGGCATGTCTGGTAAGTACCAACGCCCCTTCTCCAAATGAGATGTTCACAGCATCCATTGATTTGGAAATACCAAAGCTTGGCGTGTCCTACGGGAGGGCTTCCGTCTGGTTCAGATTCCCCTCTTGGTCTCTATGGACCCTTTGTAACACTCTCCTGCCAAAACCAGCCTCCGCAGAGGCAAAGACATCAATCTTATAGTGTCGAATAAAAGGCAATGTCGAGGGCCATATTGCTGCCTTGTAAATGTTCTCTATTGGCACTTGTGGCAATGTTGCAGTGCTCCTGTTCGAATAAACAGCGATGCCCCTGAGTAAAGGAAGAGACTGTGTCTTGTAGGACTTGGTAATTGTGCTCTCCGCCACCTATCGATCATTGAGGAAGAAACCTTGCGCCCAATGGTGGGTGGTTGAAAGGAAATGAAGAGAGTCTCTGTTTTCCTAAAACACACTGTGTGGTTTAAATACATGCAGAAAGCTCGCCTTACATCTAGTCTGTGCCATTGGCATACCAGAGTCTGTGTCAGCCTCGGACAAATGTTAGGAAGTATCAGTTCCTATGGTCTGTGGAAAACCGAATTTATCTATGGGGTGAATGTCGGATCTGGGCTAAGGACCACTCTGTCTGTATGAAAAATACAGAGCTCCTCTCTAACTTACAAGACGGCTGGTTCTGAGATTCATCTAGCCAACGTTATTGCAACCAAGAAAATCACCTTGTACATTAGAAAATGGAGATTTGTGGTCTTCAAGGGCTCAAAAAGAGTTTTTGTGAGTGCAGTAAGGACCTTGTTGAGGTCCCACAGAGGACATCAATACACTACAGGAGGCTGTAAGTTTGTAGCCCCATGCAAGAAGCTGCGTATGCATGGGTGATGAGAAATGGACTGCAAGCCTCTCCAGGTGATGACCGATGCTATCGCCTCCCCTTTGGCCTGTTTATATGAAGATGATAATGACAAGATGTCATCTAAGTAACACTGCAGTATGACAGGTGTTCCCCTGAGATGGCTGGCCAGAGTTGTGAGAACCTTCATAAAGGTCATCAGGCAGATGATAAAACGAAGAGCAGGGCAACGTATTCAAAATGTTGATTATTATAACAAAATCTAAGAAATTTGCTACATGAGGGTCTAATTGGAATGTGGATATAGGCCTCATTAAGTCAATAGAGGTTAGAAAGTCACCCTTTCTTATGCTCAGAGGGATGGACTGCAGTGTACTCATCTTAAGCCTTCTATAAACTAGGGAATGATTAAGTCATTTTAAATCAAAAATTGCCCTTCATTCCCCCTCTTCTTTAGGACTAGAAAAAAATAGCAAATAAAAGCCTTGTCCTTGCTGATCCGGCGCCACAGGTCCGGGTTGCTTGGATCTCCAATAAATGATTAATAGGTGTCTCAATCAGGCTCCTTTTAACAGGATCCCTGGAGAGGGGGCATGCCATGAAAAAGTTTTGGGGAGTAGATTGAAATTCTATAGCCAGACCGAATCCTCTGGTATCTCTAACCCAGGAATCAGTGGTCAAGGAATCCCATCTGTCTGTGAAAGGCCTTAGCCTTCCACCAATAGGGGCACAGTTGTGAGACCTATTTTGTGTGTCGGACACCTCTGTTTCCTGTCCCTTGAAAGGTTATTTTGGTCTGCCCTTCCCTTCAGTATCTATCTCCAAGATTGGAACTATCTGACTGTTGGTTATTCTTGTATCCAGATGCTCTCTGAAATCTGGAGAGAAATGTCCCTGGTAGAGGGTACGAAGGAACCCCTCCAAAAGGGCTGGGAAGATCTATTTTCTGATCTACAAAAAAGAGAGGGGAGGCTCTTTTTCTTGCTTCTTGTCTCTATCAGAGGTAGGACAAGGGCAGCGCCAAACAATGTATCTCCTGATATTGGGGAGGAAGCAAGCTTCCATTTCTGTTTGATATCTGCTTGCCAATATCTGAGCCATAGCAATGGATGAGCTGTAACCTTAGATGCCACGGCTCGAGCAGATAATTTGACAGAATTGAATTTAGTGTCCACAGAGAATTCTGCAGCCGCTATTAGCTTGGCAATGTCCTTGTGTGCCCTGATATTGGAATTTGGGATGTTCTCCCTCAGATGCCAGAGTCATCTGAGAGAAATCTAGTGAAAAAGGATGAGGCAGTTGCAACTCTTACGGCCCATGCATCTGATTGATGTGCCCTACATAGAGACAACTCGACCCTTTTTATCTTCTGGCTTGAGAGCCTCCTCTACTTCAGTTGGAATTGCAAAGGATAATGCCAATGCCACCACTGGTTCATCTACTACTGTGGTATTGAGAAATTTAGAGAAATCAGAAGCCAAATTTAAAACTTTCTATCATATCCTGTAAGACGGGGATATGGCACTGAAGAGGCCCCTTGTTTCTGGACTGGGTCCAAGAATATCTGTGGGACAGGTATGACTTCCTCTTTCATTATTGGTTGGGAGAAGATCAAATTGTCTGATTCCCCTTGCAGTAAAGATTGTTGGCCGAGGGGGATGGAATACCAAGGAGGGCAATAGTTTTTGCCTTGAACAGCAGAGATTTGAAAGGTTGAGGGTGAAACAGACCCGTAAAGGTCGGTTGGTCTGGCTTCATACCTTCAACATCTGACATGTCCCTTTTTAGGGGATCCACCTCTGACAGGTTTTGGTCACTGTCGTGAGTAGACCCTTCCTCAACCTTTTCCATCTGGCCTCTAGTTCTCCCTCATCCTGTACCTCATGTGAAGGTGTATTTTGGATTATATAACACTCCTCTGAAGGAGGTACCTGCTGGTAATGAAGGTCCATTCTGCATAGCGACTGAATCAAGTGAGAATCAAAATCAGAGTGTGGAGGCTGCCTAGCCATCAACGTTTGCTGTACCCTGGCTGCGATGCCCCATCAAATCGCCATCTCCATCCAGGCCTTCATTTTGTCAGGGATATCCTATGGGAGAAGGTAACCTGGCATAGTCCCACATCTGTTTGTCTGGCTGGTAGCGATGCTGAAGGCCTGGGTTGAACCAGTCCCTCTCAGGCTTTCCTGGATGGCATTGAGAGATCCAGGGGTGGTGGCAAAGTGTCTGGAACTGGGACTGGCCTGGCTGGGGAAGAGGACTGAGACTTCTGTTCAACCTCTCTCATGCTTTTTTTTTTTTAATATGCTTATCTAACATCTTTTGGCATCTCTTGGCATCCTTTTCTGCAGACCTCTAGGTCTCCCTAGGATGTTTTGACATATTTGTGATGGGTTATTTTTGCTTGCCCTTGTAATTTCTGACCTAAAGGTATTCAGCTTTGTTTGGGCATTTTCCCACATCATTATAGTTGTACTTTTAAAGTTGTAGCAACATTTCGGCAGAATCTCATCTGCTATCATCAGGCTTCTGTATTGAGTTCATCTGTGAGTCAGACTTTTACAGTTGTTTCAGTTTTAAATTTGAGGCTAACCTACTGCTGTGCCAGAATTGATTTTTCTTCATCCTGATTGGTTGGGAGTCTTGGTCTGTGTTTATTGGTCTTGGAGTTTGCTGTGTTCTTCTTGATTGGTGTTTCTAATATCTTCTGTCTGTTTTGTGGCTTTTTTTGTCTTGATTGGCTGGCAACATAGTGTTCCTGTATTGGAGGCTTTTAGTGCAGCTTGGCTCTGAGTAAATGGACGGCTATCATTTATTAGGAAGCTAGGTTTCATCTGGGTGCCTGGTTGGGGTGTGTTTGAGCTGGAGGTATCGGGGGGATCTGTTTGTGCCCAGGTGTTTGCCTGGCTTGTGATGTGGAGATTTTTGTTTGTGAGTGCATGTTCTGTCCTGCTTAGTGACTGGACTGATAGGGAATCCCAATCGGAAAGAGTGATCTGTTGCTGGCCAGAGCAGTCTGCTGCACCCACGCAATGATACCTTGGCGTATGTTAATTCTATCCATGCTCTCATCTTTGTGGAGATCTCTTCTGGTAAGTCATCATCGTGACAGTGTCCGGCCGCTGCTGGAATAAATATAGCCTCAGGGGACCTTTGTGCCACTGGTACTGATCTAGATGGGCTACCTTGAACTTGTGCAACTGCACTGCCTCTGGATGACACAGACAGATCAAGGGGTGGTTGCAAAGGGGGACATGGAGCCTAAATGGGCCTGGTGGGTGATGAAGTTTGAGAAATTTCTTCAGCATATACTTCTTCATGTGCTTTTCTAGTGCCTTCTGGCGCCTGTTGGCATCTTTTTCTGCTGCTTTGGAGGTACCCTTAGAATGCTTCAATTTGGTTTGAGAATTTGACATGGTTCTTGAGGTTGTGGCTCTGGGGCTACTGCTGCTTGCCATTGTGACTACTTATTAAATTTTACGGTCAATGAGGCTGAGACATTGGGTGGTTGGCATGCCCAGGGGCCTGTACCAGGAATGGACAATGCTCTCCCAGTTTTGTATAATCTTATGTAGAAATATTCTTATTCTTATTCTTCTTCATCATCATCATATTTCCAAATTAGCCAAATTTTGGAACACCTCACAGGCTTAGAAAAGAGGAATTGTTGAAATAAGTTGTTAAGTCTGCAACAGCTTCCTGCACAGGCAGACACAGGCCTTGGTGTTTGCTGTTGTGCTGCTGCTTAATTCTGTGAGGGCAAAGCCAACAGTTTTCTCCTTAATGAATAAAGGTCCAAAATAGAATAATTATATCTGAATGTGTGTGTGTGTGTGTGTGTGTGTGTGTGTGTGTGTGTGTGTGTGTATCAGGGTGATTTCCTCTGGGTTCCAAGAGGGAGGCCCCTACTTGGGGGAAAGGAAGCCTCTCACAATTCAAGAAATAAGATGCAGATCACAACCACATGGTTAGTGAGTCTGCAATGGTGCCGGCCATTATATCTTTTGGCGCATAATGAGTAAAGTTGGCTTAGCAGCAATTCCGCGCTTTGTGGGGAGCTGATGCTGCAGAATTCCCCCTGAATAAAAAGGTGTGGTGGGGCAGATGGGCGCTAATGCCCCTACCCCAGACAGTGTTCCCAGGGGAGAGAGAGAAGCCTGAACCCTTTTAAAATGGAGCGGCACCCATCAAACGCAGTTGGTGGTGATCGCAGCAGCTCAGCTTGAAAAGATTGCGATGGCACGGGCTAAGATGTGGGTTGTTAGCCAAATGGCTGATGTGTTATCGCCTCCGATCACCCTGGGGGTGAGGAGATCACTCCCCAATGCTACAGAGAGTTCCCCCAGCTCAGTGTTATATGCTGTAGGGAGTTGCTTGGCTCATTGGCTCAAGAGCCTTAAATAATTTTTTAGAGCTTAAAAGCAAACCTTTTTGTTTTCTCTTTTTGAAGTCTTTGCTATTCCGGCCAAGGGAAAGGAGAAAAAGCTGCCTATATCCACGAAGGCTAAGCAAAAACTGGGGACGCTAGGGATCAGTTCTGTGGAGGAGGAGGAGCGTCCTCACAATTAAAGCCCAGCCCATCAGACGAGCAACAGAAGCATCTCTCAATCAATGTATGCTCTGAACAGCTCATCTAGAGAACTTAAGTAATTTTTTTTGGATGGTTAATCATAAGAAGACATTTATTACACAGAAACAAAAAGGGAAGTGAAGTAGTTTGTTTAAGAACTCAAGAAAATCCAAAAGGGAGGTCTCCCTAAATCATAGGTTACTATTTTCAAGCATGTTTTGCTTTCCTAGAGAGATATGAATGTCAAAGAGTAAAATTTCTCAGATATATTTTTATTCTTCCTCTGTCACTGAACACCAGCCCCAGATTAATTTTTCCTTGAATTACTTCTCCCTTTCCATTCCTCATTCCCCATTCATTTATTTAAAATGAATACTTTAATAGAATGAATAAATGGTGTACAGTGTGCATCTGTCTTTAAAGACAACAATAAACAAGATCACCAGAAGAAGCAACAAACCTATTGTAATTAACAGGAGCCTTGTATGTTTTGTTCATAACCTGTTATCTTCTAAGTCTAAGGATGGATCTAAGATTAAATGCATAGATTACATAGTTTTGCAAATCTTTATTTCTCTTTCTTAACATCATGAAGATTCTAGTCGGTGGTATGTTAACTGTATTACTGTACCAGGTAGGCAGGCAAATTCAGTATCCCAAATGTTCCTTCTAATTTTATCCCTTTATAATTCTGTACCCTATAATCATAAATGTACTCACACAAAACTGAGGTACTTAGATTTTTCAGATTCTTTTCTATGTGTAGTTACTATAGGAAGTAAACTTAGTACTAATTGAATAGATAGTGTTTTTCTGTGAGGAAGACTAATCTGCAAAATTTGCAAATGATATGATAGATAGATAGATAGATCAAATATGATAGATAGTTCTATCTATAGAGTTGCAGATAATTCATGTTATATTATAAATAGATTAGAAAAAACAATATTGGACTTGATAAGGAGATAAAACAGTAAGAAAATAAGCTTTAAAACAGTAAGAAAAGAAGCTGTTACTATAAACTGCTAAACCTGCCTGATAATTTTAACTGTTACCTTGTGATAGTAGAAGTGAAGATAAGTCCTCTGGTTTATTTTCCATTGCAATTCTTATTCACACTTTGTGAAAGTCAGCTTTATCATCCAAACAAACCTTCAAGAAGGGAATATTGAACTCAACAGAAATATAGAAACCAGCAGAAAAAAACAGCATGACTGCAGAATAGTAACAATAGTTACAAATTAAAATAGTAACAGGAGGGTTCAATTACCCTGACATCAATTGGAATACTAATTCTGCACCAAGTGAGAAATCAAATAAGTTCCTAACCAGCCTAGCTGACAACATTGTTGTCAAAAAGGTAGAGGAGGACACTAGAGGGACAACCATACTGGACTTAATTCTTCAAAACAAAGAAATGATAGAGAGAGTTGCAACTGCAGAAACCATGAGTGAGAGTGACGATGTCAAACTAGAATTCAGCATAATGCAAACACAAACAATAGAACACAATCATACCAGAGTCCTAGACTTTAGAAGAGCTGATTTTAACAACCCCAGAGAGAACTTGAGAAAGATTCCTTGGATGAAAAGGGGAAAACAACTCAAGACTCTTGGGAAACTCTGACAAATATGATTATAAAAGCCCAGTCCAGCACAATATCACTGAGAAAGAAAAACAGAAAATCCAAGAAGAAACCAGCATGACTACACAAAGATCTCGCTGATAAACTGAAAGACAAAAGGGACAAGTACAAAAAATAGAAAGAGGGGAAGGGCAGGGCTGACATCATGATGGTATGCTGAACAATCTCGGGTCTCTGGGACCGGTGTCAATATCTCCACAGATGGATGGTCCTTTTGGACCCAAACCTTAGAGACAGTGGTTGAGGAGAGCGCATCCTGCTGATCCCAGAGACACCACAAAATCCCTGATTGATCCAGGAGAAGTTCTCCATTCTGGCTGCAGAGGAAGCAGCCATTAAAGCTGCTGAAAAGGGGATAGCTCTGGAATGGAAGAAGAAGAGGAAAGAAAGTGTGTCAGCTTTGGGTGAGATTTAACTAACTTTTTTTGGGGAAAGAGAACACTGTAAGGGGGAAAAGAAAAAATATTGAAGACAGAAGAGGGACACCGGTGAAAATGAGCCTGATGTCAAACTAATTTGGATTTTTTTGTTTATTATACAATATACAAAAGGACTTATTTTTAAAACTGGACTGGACTTTTTAATTAATAAGCAATTAAGAATTAATATTAACATTTATTTTAAAGAGAGAACTTGGTTTTTTTTTTTTTGTTAGTTTCCTTTGTTCTCTCTAAAAGGGAACTTTAAACTTTTTTTTGCTGTTTTGGTTACACTGTAAACTAGAAGTGAAAGTTGAGCAAAATAAAGCAACACTGTTGCCGAAAGGCTTAAAATAAAATAAAAAAATCCATTAATGGAAATAAAGAAATTAACTTTGAGGGAAACTTTCCAGCCAGATTATTTAAACTTTGAGAAGATAAACAGCTGAGCACTGATGCAGGTGTTCCTCTTGTAAAATAATCTCAACGACTGGAGCCTGGAGTTTAAAGGGAAGAGTTTATGGTGACCTTGAATTTTGCCTTGCTGAAACTGGTTTAAAATTTGATAGTGAGCCTTGGACATTGTATGATAGCAGTAGTTTGCTTTGTAATGAAACATTCAAACTGCAAAAAAAAAAAAAATCATTTTCTGCTGATAGCTGTGCCTGGCCTGATCCTTCTGGTTTTCTTTTTTGTTTTCTTTTTCAATTAGGCCTTGACTTTATTGCTGGAATATAATTTTTTTCTTTCTACTTTACCTTGGGTTTTTTTAATTCCCTTTTTAATATCACTGTTGGATTACTTTTGTATTCGTTTTCTTGTTTTTTTGGTTTCTCTAAAGACTTGATTTTTTTCTGTTAGATAATTTTTATTTTTACTTTTTATTCTTTTATATTTCTTCCTTTTTAATTGGATTAAGGAAAAGAAGAACCTGAAGATTGCATATTGTTGTTGCAAACTGTTTTTCCTTTTTTTCTCTTTTTTTGCTGACTAGAGTTGTACTTAACCTGTCACAGGGTCATTGATACACAATAAAGGAAATGGGATGTGGGCTGGGAGATGGATAGGGCAGATTTTTATCTCAGATTTCAAAACACAGAAGAAGAAAAGGGAGAAAATCTTGCTGAAATAATGATAGAAATACTGGCAGATGCCTTGAAGATCCAAAGAGAAAAAGATGGATGAAATAGATGAGGTGTACTGAGTCTTTACAAGATATGCAATGAGAAATAAACTACCTAGAGAAGTCCATGTAAGATTTACTAAGAAAGCAATTAAAACACAAATATTAGAAGGTGCAAGTGATGAACCATTGAAATGTAAAAGCAAGGAGATTACGTTCCTAAAACAAGTTTCAAGAAAAGTGAGAGAAATGAGAAGAGAGTATCAATTCCTGACAAAAATTTACTTGGCAAGCACAAAGACTTAGATTAGACTCAATAGAGAAAGCAGAATTATTTTATGGAGAATATTTCAGAGGAAAAGAAGATGAGAAACTATGAGAGGAGGAAACAGTGAAAATTCAAGAGGAGATGGCTGAAGCAAGAAACAAAGCAATGCAAGAAAAAATGACAAGTGAAGGAGGAGGAGTAGGTTAAAGGGTGGAGTTCAAAGAAGCAAGGGAGCAAAGATCTACAAGAGCTATAAACCCTACATATAAAGTATAAATAATGAAGAAAAGAAATTGATTACAATGAATATAAATGGATTGAATTTGGGCACCAAAAGGAGGAAAATATTTCACAAATTAGGAAAATTAAAAATTAGACATAATCTGCTTGCATGAATTTCACATAAAAAACAACATGTCCAGGTATTGAAACATCCTAAAATTGGGAATTTATATATTTCATTGGCACAACAAAAAAAGGGGATGGAGGTTGCTCTATACATCAAGAACACAATTAAAACTGAATTAATTTTTACAGATGAAGAAGGAAGAATATTAACGGTGGAAATAATTGACAACAATACAAAAAAATACTTTTAGTAGCAATATATGCTCCCAATGGAAACCAAGAAGAATTTAACAAAAAATTGCATAAGAAAATTATATAACTGAATATGATAATATATGTCCTATGGGAGATTTTAATGGGATAGTAGACACAAAATTGGACTATACAACACAGAAAGCTAACAAACAAAATAGATACTTCCAAAATCCTTCTTCAAAATGGTACATGAATTAAGCATTAAAGATGTTTGGAGAGAAAGAAATGCAAAGAATAGATAATATACTTTTTACTCCAATAGATGCTCATCATGGTCAAGAACAGATATGATTTGGATGTCAATGGAATTAATTTTTAATATACAAGAAGTTAATATTGAAACAAGGACTTGGGTGGACCATAATCCAGTATGAATTAAGTGGCAAGGACAAAGGAAAAGATCTAGATGGACTCTGGCATAGAGGACTGATAATAAATTATACGAGAAAAAGAAATATAAAAAAAGACAATGCAACAGATGTTAGAGGAAGACTACAAGAAATTTGAGAAAGACTTTCAAAGATATCCACACAAAAATGATATCAAAAAATCAAATGGACACAGTTAAACAAAAATGGGGTTGATAGAAAAAGAAGAGTTAGCTCAAAAAATTAGGAGTGCTAAGCAGAATTTCTTTGAAAATGCAAATAAACCAGGCAGATAGTTGGCATATAAACTGAAAAAAGAGAGAAATGAAAAAGATAATGCAATTAATAGATGATCAAGGAAAGATTTGTAATGGGAATGATGAAAAGAAAAAGATAGTACAGAAATATTATGAAAAATTTTACAACCAAGAGAATACTGATGAAGAAAAAGTTAAATAATATTTGCAAAGAATGGAGTTCCCCCAAATACCTGAGGACATTAAAATAATGTTAGAAGGGAAAATAACAATGATGGAATTAACTGAGGTGTAAAAGAGACAAAATACTGGAAAGGCTCTGGGCTACCAGCTGAATTCTACAAGACTCTACAGGAATCTTTAAATATCCTAATGCATGAAGTTTTGTCAAAAACTAAAATACCCGACTCATGGACAGAGGCTTATATTACTCTTATACCAAAAGAGGACACTGGCTTAAAACAAATTTAAAATTATAGACTTATTTCCCTGCTGAACTCAGATTATAAAATTTTCACCTCAAAAATAGCAGAAAGACTTAAGAGATATTTGAACAATTTTATACATGCTGATCAAAATGGATTTCTGCTGAAGAGGCAAATCAAAGACAATATGAGAATAATTTTGAATACTTTGGAGTATTATGAAATACATCCTGAGAAGCAAATGGCCTTGGTATTTTTAAATGTGCAAAAAGCCTTTGATAATGTAAACTGGCAGTTTATATTATTACAAATGGGTTTGGTGAAAAATTTACTAAAGCTTTAAGAGGCAATATACCATAAGAAATCTGCCAAAATAATGATAAATGGAGACTTAACAGATAATATTAATATTAAAAAAGGAACTAGGCAAAGAATTCTGCTGTCATCTCTGATGTTTGTTTTGACTCTGGTGGTATGAAATAGAAATATTAGCGATGATAGTGAAATAAAGGGAATGAAAATAAAAAAGAGGAATACAAGTTACAAGCGATTGCAGATGATCTGGTTTTTATATTAGAGGAACCATTAAAAACAGTGCCTAAATTGATAGAAAAGATTGAAGAATATGGACAAGTGGCAGGTTTGAAAATAAATAAAGAAAAGACTAAGATTTTGGTTAAGAATATGATGGAAAAACAAAGAAAAAAATTAATAAAGAGATTGAATATCTAGATAAATTTAACACAAATTTATCTTTATTTAACACAAATAAAGTTAAATATCTTGGAATACAATTAACAGCAAGATGTGGAACACTCAAAGAAGACAATTATTATAAACTCAAACAACAGATTGAGACAGACTTGAAAAAATTGGATAATTTACAATTATCTCTAATAGGGAGAATATCTACAATTAAGATGAATATATTACCAAGAATTTTATATTTGTTTCAGACAATTCAAATTAAACTAAGGAAAGAATATTTTGAGGATCTAATTAAAATAATACTGAAGTATATATGGCAGGGAAAGAAGTAAAGATTCAAATTAAAATTGTTACAAGATGCCAAAATAAGAGGAGGTTTTGGTTTACCCAATTGGGAATTATATCACCAGGCGGCAACACTGATGTGGGTGAAAGAATGGATAGTCTTAATGAATACTAGATTGTCAACATTTGGACGTCATGACCTATTCTTGGGATGGCAGGCTTTTTTAAGGTATAAGAAAAGTAAAACACATGTTTACTTTAGGAGACACTATATTCATGATGCTTTATTATTAGTATGGGAGAAAATAAGGAAAAAACATTGCATGAAAATACCAGTCTGTCAACTGTAGAGGCATTTGCATATCCAATTGTTTATAAAATGGAACATACAGTAAGATATGGTGAAATATTAAATGAAGTGGGTGAACTCAAATCTAAGCAAGAACTAAACGAACAAGAAATAGAGATGAATTGGTATTCATATGTGCAAAAACATTCTAGATATGATAAAGATCATAAGACAGAAGGATTTTATAATAAACTTATTGACTTAAGTCCCTGTCACACTGTACCAACGGATGCAAAGAGGATGTAAAATGGACAAAAAAGCTTGCCATTCACTGGATAACGCGATGTACTCACTGCCTCCGTTTTGCTTCCTCTCTATCCGTCCAGCATCCGTCTATTGATGTTTCATGCGCTCAGAAAGTTTTGGGCTGCCCAAAACTTTTGCGTGGAAAATGTATCCAATTCGTCCATTCTGCATCTGCTACGCATCCGCTACGCATCCGTTACGCATCCGTTATGCATCCGCTATATCCACTAGGCATCCGTTCCGCATCCACGCAACTCGCATCCACTCGGACGCAGGGAGGAAGCGGAACGGATGCAGAACGGATGCAGAACGGATGCCTAGTGGATGCAGCATGGAAACAAAGCGTTTAAAATGGAAAAAACATTCGCAGAGGGGACCTATCTCGGATATTAAGGATGTCTACAGGATGCCTAGAGGATGTCTAGAGGATGCCTAGAGGATGCAAAGGGACACCTATACTGCCTATAAAAAGGGGGAGCAACTCGTCTGCATCTCACTTTCAGCCCAGCAGCCCAGCTGTACAGACCTCTGCAGCCTTCAGCTGACTCTTGCTCTTCCACAGCATCCAATCATGTCCACAGTGGATCGTAACACAGTCCTTTTGGCAGCCACCATCCTTCTGCAACAGTGCGAAGCCATCTACAGGCTCTCTGAACTCTAATACGGGAAGAAAAGGAGGCGGCCAAGAAGCGTCTGGGTACAAAAATGGATCAGGAGAAGAGCAGAGTACGGGCTGTACAACAAGCTGATGGTGTAGCTCAGGAATGAAGACACTCGGGTGTTCCAGAACTTCATGAGGATGCCTCCAGCCATGTTTGACGAAGTTGTGCAGCACCTGACACCCAGGTTGACCAAGGCAAACACCAACCTCCGGCCCAGTCTGGAACCTGGGCTCAAGGTGGCACTCACTCTGCACCACCTGGCCTCAGGGACCACCTAGAGGAGCATGCAGTACGGCTGGAGGGTGCCACACAACACCATCAGCATTGTGGTCAGAGAAGTGGTGCAGGCCATCATCGAAGAATACCTGCAGGAGCTCCTCCAGTGCCCCTCCACTGATGAAGGATGGAAGAAAGTTGCAGAGCAGTGGTACCAGAGGTGGAACTTCCCACACACTGTTGGAGCCATAGATGGGAAGCATGTGGCCTGCAAAGCACCACCCAAGTTGGGGTCCACTTATTTCAACTACAAGGGCTTCTTCAGCATCGTCCTCTTTGCCATGGTTGATGCTGACTACAACTTCATGTACATCGATGCTTCAGGCAGCGGCTCATGTTCAGATGCCCAGGTATACAATGCCAGTTACCTCAAGGAGATGCTGGAAGGCAACCTCATCATGGGCTTTCCAGATCCAGACCCCCTGCCCAACGATGCGCAAGATGTGCCCCACTTCATCATGGGGGATTACGCCTTCTCCCTCAGTGCCTACTTCATGAAGCCCTACACTTCAAGACACCTCACCCGTGAAGAGAGGATCTTCAACTACAGGCTGTCCAGGGCAAGGCGGGTGGGGGAGAACGCCTTTGGCATCCTGGCCAACAGGTTCCAGGTACTTCTCACCACCATGCAGCATCGCCCAGAGTCCATGAAGAACATCATGGAAGCTTGCTGCATCCTGCACAATCTCATGCGCACCCGCTACCCAGTCTTGCAGAACAGGCTCGTGGACCTCCAACAAGGCAATGGGGACATGGAGCCTGGGGAATGGAGGCAAGGGTGAAACCTGATGTGCAAGGCCCCAACAGAGCCTCACATGAAGGGAAGAAGCAGCGCAACCTCCTGAGACAATGGTGCAACTCCCCAGCTGGAGCAGTGGAGTGGCAAGACAGGATGGTAGATGATTAATGAGTGCTTCCTTCAGCCTGTCTCATCACACTGATGAGATTGGGCCATGTATGTTGGGTGGGCCTACAATGAACAGGGCGTTTAATAAAGAGTTGTGTTTGTGTTGACATGTGTGGATGATTATTACATTATTATTGATAATAAAGGGCCATAGGTGTGGCACCAGGGAGGGTGGACCATACAGTCCCACTATGCTTGCACTGGAGGTTTATCTATCCCACAGCTATCCTAACCCATCCCACAGCTATTACCCATCCCAAAGGTCTCCCTGCCAATCCCACAGCTATTACCTATCCCACAGGTATCCCTGCCCATCCCACTGCTATCTTAACCCATCCCACAAGCATGCAAAGGCTTAAACCATTTCTAAAAGTTTCCACCAAGACTTTATTAAAAAAAAGAAATGAAGCAAGTGTGTGAATCAAAGATAAACTTTGTTGAACAACAAGCTGTAAAACAAAAATGACCCAAGTCAAGTGTCCAAATAAACTCTACAGGTAGCCAGCTACCCAGTCTCTGGCACTCTTAGTGGTCACTCGGAGGTGTGCCCAGTCTCAGGGGTGAAGGGTCCAGGTGCTGTGGAGGTGGGTGGTGCTGGAGTGCTGGTCTGAAGCACCACTGGGGTGCCTGTCCCTGAGAGGACAACAGGTGACGGTGTGTTGAGAAAGCTCTCAGACAGCTGGCTCAGATCCGCGATGCTGAGAGGTCCTTCCTCCATGCCATGGGGTGTCAGCCCCAGTACTGATGACAGCTGTACTGAGGCAAGGCTTGGCTCTGGGGTGGAGGAAGGAGTAGTGTAGTGGGGCTGTGTGGTCTGCAGCTGGGTGAGGACTGGTGTGGGTGGCATCGGTGGTGTGGGTGGCATCACTGTCATCGGTGGCATCATTGCCGTGGCTGGCATCGGTGGCATCAGTGGAACCGGTGGCAACGGTGTCACCTGATGACTCTGTGCCTGGGCTGGGAAGGGTTGCTGCCTGTGCTGCTGGACCTCCTGGTATCCGTAGCCCTGGTAGGTAAGAGGCTGTGGGAAGCCTTGGTATGGGAGGGACATCACCTGGGGTGGAGGAGCAGACCTGGACTGGGTGGGAGCAGGTTCCTCTGGGTCTGGAGGGTTGTGAAGCAGCTCCGTGATCCATTCCTTCACCACCTGGTACTGGGGTTCCTCCATGTTCTTGAGGGTCTGGTTGACATAGGTGAGGAAGGGCTTCCGGTTGGAGGATGAGGAGTCGGTGCTGACCAGCTGAGAGAGGAGATCTATACTGCTGCGGATGGTGTCCCTGATCTCCAGCAGGACAGTGTGGCTCTGCCCCTCCTGCTGTCTGGCTCTCTGCCTTTCTGTGGAGGCGGAGCTGGATGGTGGTGGATGCGGCTACGACTGTGGTGGACTCGATGTCTCCTCTCTTCCACCGCACCAGGGGGTCCTCCACGCGCTCCATCACGGTGACAACAGCTGTCTGCGGGTTCTCCACCATGGCACGCTCCACAGAAACCTGCCTGGAGACAGGGACTGACTCTCTGCCGGAAGAGGACTGGGTCGCAGCAGGCTGCCGGAGAGAGAGGGTAGACAGAGGGGCTCCTGGTGCTCCTCGGTGGCGGATCTCACCCTCCAGGAAGCTGCACCTGGCCATGACGTAGGTCTCTCTGTCCGTCAGCTTCACAGTGGCCTGGCCAGATTTCTTCAGGTGCAGCTTCCCATACCAGGTGTGCATATGTTTCCACCAGCCGAGGAGCACCTCCGAAGTGTAACCCATACTCTCCGCCCTCTCTCTCCAAGCAGCCTGCTTCCGCTTGGTGTCCCTGTAGAGACAGTGTCCCTTCTGCCACAGATAGTCATTCTCTCTCAGCCACTCCAGCACCTCATCCTCGTGTTCCTCCTCAATGAAGTATTGCCTCCTCTCCCGTCCCTGCATACGCCTCTTCCTCCCTTTGCCCGGACCAGATGGGCCCTCATCAGAGGGGCTCCCAGGTGGTAGGGGCTGTTCCTCCAGCATCAGCATCACCAGCAGGATCATCTTCATCATCATCATCATCATCACCACCAGCAGGATCATAATCAGCATCATCATCAGCATCATGATCATCATCAGCAGCAGCAGGATCATCATCATCATCATCATCATCAGCAGCAGCAGCAGCAGCAGGATCAGCAGGACCAGGATCAGCAGCAGCAGAGTAATGACCAGGAGGCCCAGCAGCACTAGCTCCAGCAGCACCAGCAGCACCAGCAGGACCAGGAGCACGAGCAGGACCAGGAGTACGAGCAGGACGAACAGGACGAGCAAGACCAGGAGCATGAACAGTACGAGCAGTACGAGCAAGTCCAGGAGCACGAGCAGGACGAGCAAGTCCAGGAGCATGAGCAGGACGAGCAGGACCAGCAGCAGAGTACGCAGCAGAAGCACCACTGCCAGGAGCAGCTTCAGCAGAAGCCCCAGCCCCAGAAGAGCGAGCCCGTGCTGCAGAAGCCCCAGCAGAACCAGAGTGAGGGCCAGGGGGCGGGATGGTAGCCCTGTCCCTCTTGCAAGGGCTGGCAGCAGATGGCTGAGGCTTGCTGTGCTTCTGCATGGTTGTGGGGTTGCTGGCTGGCAGGGAGGCTGGCAGGAACCATGGCTGGCAGGAAGGCTGGCAGGGAGGCAGGCACCAAAGCTTGCAGGAAGGCTGGCAGGGAGGCAGGCACCAAGGCTGGCAGGCAGGCTGGCAGGCAGGCAAGCACCAAGGCTGGCAGGCAGACATGAACCAAGGCTGGCAGGAAGGCAGGCAGCAAGGCTGGCAGGCAGACTGGCTGGCAGCAAGGCTGGCAGGCAGGCAGACAGCAAGGCTGGCAGAGAGGCTGGCAGCAAGGCTGGCAGCAAGGCTGGCAGCAAGGCTTGCAGGCAAGCATGCAGGCAGGTCAGGCAAGGCTGTCAATCTGTCCGGCAGCAGGTCTTTTCTCTGAATGGTGACCTGCTTCCGAGCTGCTTTCCTTATATCCGCGGGGCTTACGCAATGCATCCTCCCCACATGCGCAATTAACGCTAGGCATCCGTTAGGCTTCCGCTGTGCATCTGCTGTGCATCTGCTGTGCATCTGCTGTGCATCTGCTTTATCCACTCATCGTCTGCTCTGCATCCGCTGTATCCATTCCGCGTTTGTTTTGCTGCGGTCCCCCAGAAGCCTATCGGATGTACCATCCGCTCCCATCCGCTTCCATCCGTTGGGCTTCCGTTCCGCATCCACTTTCCATCTGCTCTGCATCCTCCCTGCGTCCGTTCCTTTCCATGTTATCCTCTCCGGTTATGCAAATTTTTGCCCCTTTTGAGAGCGGATAACAATGGATGGAACATTTTGCTCGTCCGTTGTGTCCTTTTTACTAACATTTTGCATCCATTGGGCAGTGTGACAGGGCCTTAACCTCTTTTGACAACTGACTAATGCTACTCTGTCTATCCAGTGATAGGCATACCTTCCCAGCCATTGTATCAATGATGGCTCCCAAAAGCAGGAGGCAATTTATTGAAAAACCATTCGCTTGGAGAGCTTGTAGGGTGACCTGAGTATCTTGTTTAGCCTGCTGGATGGATGATGACAAAATTAATATGTCATCGAGATAGCATTGTTAGCCGAATTGGCTTACTCCGAAGATGGCCTGCTGATGCTGCCAGAACCTTTGTAAAGGTTCAGGAGGCTGAGGCCAGGCCAAATAGAAGGGCTATGTACTCAAAGTGATGGCTATTATAACAGAATCTCAGGAATCTGCTATGCATGGGTCTGATAGGAATATGAAGATACGCCTCAATTAAGTCTATTGATGTTAAGACATCTCCTTATCTGATACTGAGAAGGATTTATTACAAGCAGACCAGCGAAATACTGTGATGTAATATATTTAGATTTCAGAAAGGTATTTGACAAAGTAGACCCCAGCCTACTTCTTGGTAAGCTAGAAAAAAGTGGGATAGATAGCATCACCACCAGATTGATTTTTAATTGGCTGACAAACCATATTCAACAAGTAGTTCTTAATGGGTCTACATCTACATGGAGGGAAGTAAACAGTGGGATACCACAAGGTTCTATCTTAGGCCCAGTACTCTTCAGTATCTTCATGAATTACTTAGATGAGTCCAGAAGAAAAGTTTGGGATCTTGACAAACTTGAACAATGGGCCTTATCCAAAAAAATGAATTTTAATGTGGAGAAAAGCAAAGTTTTACATTTAGGCAGGAAAAATGAGAGGCATAAGTGCACATTAGGTAAGACCTGGCTCAAAAACAGTAACTATGAGAGAGACCTTGGAGTCCTAGTGGATGTCCACTTGAATATGAACCAGCAGTGTGTGGCAGCAGCCAAAACATCTAATACAATCCTGGGTTGTATAAGCAGAAGTATAAATCAAGTATAAAATCATGTATAAAATCATGTCCAGTATTAGTACCACTTTATAAAGCCTTACTAAGATCACATCGAGAATACTGCAACCAATTTTTGCCACCACACTACAAAAAGATGTTGAGACTTTGGAAAAAGTTCAGAAAAGAGCAACTAAGATGATCAAAGGCCTGGAGATTAAAACATATGAAGAACAGTTTCAGGATTTGGATTTTGGTAGTCTAGAGAAAAGAAGAACTAGGGGTGACATCATAATAGTATTCCAATATTTGAAGGGTTGCCACAAAGAAGAGGGAGTCAAATTATTCTCCAAAGGACCAGAGGGCAGGACAAGAAACAATGGTTGGAATCAAGGAGCAAGAAGCAACCTGGAATTAAAGAAAAACTTCCCAACAGTGAGAACAATTAACCAGTGGAAAAGTTTCAGAAATCATGGGTGCTTTATCACTGGAGGCTTTTAAGAAAGACTGGAAAGCCATTTGTCTGAAATACTATAGGGTTTCCTGCTTGAGCAGTGGACTGGACTACAAGACCTCCAAGGTTCCTTCCAGCTATTCTATTCTATTCTATTCTATTCTATTCTATTCTATTCTATTCTATTCTATTCTATTCTATTCTATTCTATTCTATTCTATACTATTCTATTCTATTCTATTCTATTCTATTCTACAGGTCAAACTCAAAAAATTAGAATATTGTGCAAAAGTTCATTTATTTCAGTAATGCAACTTAAAAGGTGAACCTATATATGAGATAGACTCATTACATGCAAAGCAAGATAGTTCAAACCATGATGTGGCATAATTGAGATGATTATGACTTACAGCTCATGAAACCCCAAATCCACAATCTCAGAAAATTAGAATATTGTGAAAAGATTCAATATCCTAGGTTCAAAGTGTCCCACTCTAATCAGCTAATTAAGCCCATGTCACAAAGCACCAACAGATGGAAAGAGGATGTAAAATGGAGAGAAACACTTGCCATCCATTGGTTTTTTTTTTTTTTATAAAGTTTTTATTAATTTTCTACAAACAGACAAACATACAAAACATTAAAAACATCTACTCTCATATATACTTCCG
>BLBF01000017.1:53627336-53650049 GCA_015471245.1 Laticauda colubrina | reverse complement strand
TAGCTTGTCTACCTAACCCTGGTTGGGGAACCCAGGCTTAACACTGGGCAATGCTGCATGGTGGTGAGAAGTACCTGGAACCTGTTGGCTAGGATGTGAAAGGCATTCTCCACCACCCGCCTTGCGCTGGACAGCCTGTAGTTGAAGATCCTCTCTTCACGGGTGAGGAGTCTGGAAGTGTAGGGCTTCATGAGGTTGGTTCTGAGGGAGAAGGCGTCATCCCCCATGATGAAGTAGGGCACATCTTGCATGTCGTTGGGCAGGGGGTCTGGATCTGGGAAGCCCATGATGAGGTTGCCTTCCAGCCCCTCCTTGAGGTGACTGGTGTTGTATACCTGGGCATCTGAAGATGAGCCGTAGCCTGAAGCATCGATGTACATGAACTTGTAGTCAGCATCGTCCATGGCAAAGAGGATGATGCTGAAGAAACCCTTGTAGTTGAAATAAGTGGACCCCGACTTGGCTGGAGCTTTGCAGGCCACGTGCTTGCCATCGATGGCTCCAACGGTTTGTGGGAAGTTCCACCTCTGATACCACTGCTCTGCAAATTTCTTCCATCCTTCTTCAGTGGAGGGGCACTGGAGGAGCTCCTCCTTGTATTCTTCGATGATGGCCTGCACCACTTCTCTGACCACAATGCTGATGGTGTTGTGTGGCACCCTCCAGCCATACTGCATGCTTTTGTAGGTGGTCCCTAAGGCCAGGTGGCGCAGAGTGAATGCCACCTTGAGCCCAGGTTCCAGGCTGGGCTGGAAGTTGGTGTTTGCCTTGGTCAACCTGGGTGTCAGGCGCTGCACAACTTCATCAAACATGGCTGGAGGCATCCTCATGAAGTTCTGGAACGCCCGAGTGTCTTCGTTCCTGAGCTCCACCATCAGCTTGTTGTACAGTCCGTACTCTGCTCTTCTCCCGATCTATTTTCGGACCCAGACGCTTCTTGGCCGCCTCTTTTTCTTCCCATAGTAGAGTTCACAGAGCCTGTAGATGGCTTTGTACTGTTGCAGAAGGATGGTGGCTGCCAAAAGGACTGTGGTACGATCCACGGTGGACATGACTGGATACTGTGGAAGAGGAAGAGTCAGATGAAGGCTGCAGAGGTCTGCACAGGTGGGCTGCTGGTCTGAAAGTGAGATGCAGGTGAGTTGCTCCCCCTTTTTATAGGCAGTATAGGTGTCCCTTTGCATCCTCTAGACATCCTTAATATCCGAGATAGATCCCCTCTGCGAAAGTTTTTTCTGCTTTAAATGCTTTGTTTCCGTGCTGCATCCATTCTGCATCCGTTCTGCATCTGTTCCACGTCTGTTCTGCTTCCTCCCTGCGTCCGGGCAAATGCGAGTTGCGCGGATGAGCAGCGGACGCCAAGTGGATATGGCGGATGTGTAACGGATGCGTAGCAGATGCGTAGCGGATGCGTAGCGGATGCGTAGCTGATGCAGAACGGACGAACTGGATACATTTTCCATGCAAAAGTTTTAGGCAGCCCAAAACTTTTGGAGCGGATGAAACATCCATAAACAGATGCTGGACGGATAGAGAGGAAGCCAAACGGAGGCAGTGAGTACATCGCTTTTTCGAACGGATGGCAATCTTTTTTGTCCGTTTTACATCCTCTTTGCATCCGTTAGTTCAGTGTGACATGGGCTTAAGACAAAGCATTTGTTTGTTGAGATTTGAAGTTGCCACTTCTTTGACACATAGTCAACGTCTTTTTGAAGTGTAGCAGCATTGACGGTGGTGTTGAATAGTTTTATATCATCCACAATAAGAACACAGTTGCTTTTTATATCATCACAAAGGTCATTTATGTAAAGTATAAAGAGAGTTGGTCCAAGAACGCTGCCTTGGGGGACACCACTATTAACTGGTACGGGATTTGACAGGGATTTGATCCAATTATGCAGGTGTCCAGAGATATACCATAAGATTTTAGTTTTAGAAGTTGTTTGTCATGTATTACTGAATCAAAGGCTTTACAGAAATCTATCTATTGCTTTGCCTTGATTGAGTTGTGTAGTCCATATGTTTTTGCAGTGTACGAGTTGCAGATTATAGGATTTTTTTTTAAAACCAATTGTTTGTTAGAGAGTAATGTCAGATCCGTGTGTTTGCCATTCTTCAATGGAAGAAAAAGGGGGGGAGTTAGTACAAGTAATCCTTTTTGATGTAACCTGAATATCTTAATTCTTGTATTTAATCTGTATAACTTGCACATAATATACAACTAGGGACTGGATCCCAGATGCCTGTAAACTTGTCACCTCTTAGAGAGATAGAAAGAGGAGAAGAAGCCATAAAAATTCCAGCTCCAAAAGAAACTTCCTGGGAAATTTTTCAGAACTACATTCCCAGAAAAAAAAAAGGGGGGGGGAATTAACAAAGAATTAGCTTCTTTGTATTGACGAAATCCACATCAGACTAAGGGGTGGGGTTTTAACTCCCTTTATCTATGCTACATGCCTGGAGGCATATTAGACCCTGCTTTGACTATTACCTGGAAAACTTCCTTTTCAATAAAGAATTCCTTGTGAAATACCCAGTTTTCAGAAGTTCATTCTTATCATTTGAAGGGCAGAGAATCTGGCTCTTACAAGTAGATTGTTTGCCTCCAAGTGGAGGGTAATAGATTATTAATAATCCAATTGATAATTGATTCCATGACTTTGCAGATGCTGCTGCATAAAGAGATTGGTCTGTAATTTCCAACAAGGCTGGGTCTCCCTTTTTGAAGATGGGGATGACCATAGCTATTGAACAAAGGTTGGGCAAAGAGCTGGTCCTGAAAGATTTTTCAGAGATAATGCTTAGAGGTTCTCCTATGGCAGTTGATAGCTTTTTAGGAAGTCGGCACATAGACTGTTGGGTCCAATAGTTAGAGGTGGTTTTAGATTGTGTAATGCTTTTAAAACTTAAAAAAACAAATATATATTTATATATATATATATATATATGTGTGTGTGTGTGTGTGTGTGTGTGTGTGTGTGTGTGTGTGTGTGCTGTTTAGCTTCCTTCGGGTATTCTCCCACGTCATTGTAGTGCTGTTAAAGTTGTAGCAACGTTTCAGCAGAATCTCATCTGCCATCATCAGGCTTCTGTATGGAAGTGGGTCTCACAGCCTCTGGTTTCAAATTCGAGGCTGGCCTATTCTGATTGGCTGGGAGTCTAGGTCTGTGTTCACTGGACTTGGAGTTTTATTGATTGGTGTTTCTGGTTTCTTCTGTCTGTTTTGTGGCTTTGATTGGCTGGCAACCCTCTGTTCCTGTGTTGGAGGCTTTCAGTGCAGCTTTGCTTCGTGTGAAAGGACGGCTGCTATCCATTAGGAAGCCAGGTTTCACCTGGGTGCCTGGTGGGGGGGTGTTTGAGTTGGAGGCATCAGAGGGAGTCTGTTTGTGCTCAGGTGTTTGCCTGGTTTGTGGTGTGGAGATCTTTCTATTTGAGAGTGCAGGCTTCCAAATGATTGACAGTCTGCTGGAATCATCTCTTCTATTCATGCTTTCAGGTCTTTTTTCAATCTCTATGGCTTCTCTGATGATTCTGTGGCTGGGGTTTTCTATAGTGGCTAGGGTTTTAGTGCCATTGAAGTTGATGTTGTGACCTGTGGTTTTCATGTGTTGGACTAGTGAGGAGGTGTGTTCCAGTTTTTTTACTGCATTTTTGTGTTCATCTAGGCGGGTACTTATTCTTCTATTGGTCTGTCCAATGTATGTGGCCGGGCATGATGTACAGGGAACTTCGTATATGCCTTGGTTTTCCAGGTCAATTTTGTCTTTGGGGTTTCTAAGGATGGCTGCTATTTTTTTGTCTGTTTTGAAGGCAGTCTTGATGTGATGCCTGTGTAGTATCTTACTGATTTTATCTGTAGTACCTCTTATGTAGGGCAAGACAGCTTTTCCATAGGTCTGTTGGTCTTCGAGGTCTCTGTTATGTCTTGGTGTGTTTTTGTGGATCAAGTTGGTGATTTTGTTTTTTTGGAAGCCATTGGCTGTCAATACTTCGGTCAGGGTGCATAGTTCAGTCTTTATATGTGTCTTGTCTGCCAGGCGTTTGGTTTTGGTAATTAGTGTTTTAGCCATGGAATTTATCTGTGCTGGGTGGTGGTGGGATTGGGCGTTGAGGTAGCAGTTGGTGTGTGTTTTTTTTTTGGTATATGGTGTGTCCCAGTGTGCCATCTGTTCTTTTGTAGATTAGTACATCTTGGAATGGTAGTTGTTTGTTTATTTCCGTTTCCATGGTGAACTTGATTTTGGGGTGTGTGCTGTTTAGGTGTGTTAGGAAATTGTTTCGGTTTTCTTTTCCATGGGCCCAAATCACAAATGTGTCATCGATGTATCTTAGCCACAGTTTGGGTTTGTGGGTGGCATTAGTCAGGGCTCTGGATTCGAATTCTTCCATGAACAGGTTTGCAATGATGGGTGACAGTGGTGATCCCATAGGGGCTCCTTCAATTTGTTTGTATCTTTGTCCTTTGTATATGAAATATGTGTTGGTTAAGCAGTGTTCTGTTCGTTTGTTTTGTAGTGTTCTGTAGCAATGTTTTGTCAGAATGTCATCTGCCATCATCAGGCTTCTGTATACTGTTCTATACACTATACATTATACAGAAGCCAGATGATGGCAGATGAAATTCTGCCAAAACGTTGCTGCAACTTTGAAAGCACAACTATAATGATGTGGGAAAATACCCGAACAAAGCTGAATACCATACAATAATGTTTTGTCTCTATCTGGGCAAAAAAGAATTATTTGGCTTGACTACCTATTTATACATGAATTTCATGCATTCAGATAATACTTAAATGAAGTTATTCTATGAAATATTTTTGCAACATTGAAGATTGATATGGCTGGGCAATCTTGGACCTTATTATCTCTACTGTAATAGATTTCTAAATAATATCTGACTGTCATGAGATTTTGTCCATAAAGGAGCCACTATCACATCAGTCCAAAAAGATTTTAAAATGAAAATGATCAATTTTGCAGAATAATAAATATGTTATATATTGCTGGGTGGCTTACTTATATTTAGTACTATGAAAAAATTACATCCCACTGATTTACATAATATAGTAGCTGTCACTTAGGATCTCAGGCTTGAATTACAGGCATAGAAGGAACCTGAGCTACTTGTTAGGTGAATGGAAGCAACAGTGGGAGTGAAGGGCTGCTCTGAGAAGCTCTATTTGTGGCTTCCTCAATGGATTTAGTAGACCATCAAATGAGATATCACACTGACTATATCAGGATGATAAGGGGACTGGAGATTAAAACATATGAAGAACAGTATTGGCTGTGCCTCCATTTCAAAATCCAAGAAAGAGAATTTAGATTCCATTAAAATAGAGAAAAGTACTTTTCCTGAATTTGAAGTGAAAGCAACAAAAGGAAAGTAAGATCTCAGACAAATAGGCATAGAAATTACATATTGAAAGTTATCCCAAGTCCCCTCCCCCAACAGTTCAAACTGGACATCCAATCCGAGGTGTGTATAATGTCATGTTGGTTACATCTTCAGGTGGCATCTCACACATCTGGTATGCCAAGACATTTGATATTGGCCTAGAAAAAATAAATGGTTACAGTTGCACAGAAAGCAGGAAAACATCTCCTCCTTTTTGAGCATCGAGACCTCATACAATAGTATAATGCCATAAAAATTTCAATAAGTATCATATTATATCAACAATTTACTTTTAAGTAAAATAATTTCAAGTTGTTTAATGCCTAGTTGGAACAATGTTTATAATATCCTCAAAAACCAGAAAAAGATATTAGAAGAAATGACCACTATAAACACCACAACAATTAAGATAGGAAAGAAAACCACACCAACCGCTACATCCTCAGCAACAAGTTTCACCGAAGATCCAAAAAACAATAGAAGGAAAGCTGATGTCTGAGAAACAAAATACCACTTCGAATGTCAATATTCAAATCTTGTTACTCACACTGCAAGAATCAATGGCTAAAATCCAATAAATAATGGTAAAGAATCACTCAGAAGCAAGAGCTGACATTAATGAGCTAAAGGAGGAAATGGGGAAATTAAAAACAGAAATGAGATCGGACATATCAAAACTCAATGTAAAAGTAGGGTCAATTCAACAAGCATTGGAAAGGAATGAAAAAACAAGGAAGTAGAGAAAAGAATAGAACAAACAAAGAAGAAGCTAGAAATAGTGGACCAAGAAATAAAAATAGTGAGTAAAGAAATGGAGGACTCCTTAATCTATATTGAAATGGATAAAGCTGGATTGTATTTAAGATTCCAAAACATAGTGGAAACTAAAGATGAGAACTTGGCACCAGTGAAGGCAGAAATTTTGGCTGAAGCACTAGATAGAGATAAGGAGGGAAAGTTAAAAGAAATGGACAACATATACAGGGTTAGTGCAAGTTATGTAAGAAGAAACAAACTTCCCAAAGAGGTCCACATGCAATGTACAAGAAGGAAAGTTTGAGATATAATATATAAAATATCCAGAAAGTAAGCAATAGTATATAAAGGAAAGGAGATCCAGATCCTCAAACAAATCCTGAGAAGAGTAAGGGAGCAGAGAAGGGATTATAAATTTTTGGCTACACAGTTGAACAAACAAGATATTCTATTCCATTGGCTGATTCCAGAAGGGATGCTGGTTACTTGGTAATAGAGGAAGATCAAAATAGACACTCTGGAAAAAAACACAAGAACTGTATGAGCAACTGGTGGGCTCAGAGGATCCAAGCAGCAAAGAAGATTTAGACTCAAAATCTCAAGAACAAGAACAAGACCAACAAAAAAATACAAAGAACAAGAAATAAAAAACAACAACAACAATAGGAAATAGAAGACCCTAAACCAATGAATAGAACACAAAGGGAAATAAGAGCGATCAGGAGACAAAATACTAGATAAAATTAGGACTATGGAAAAAGAAGTGAAACTTTTAAGTGAAACATAAATGGCTTAAACTCAACAACAAAAAGAAAAAGAATTTTGGCAAAGTTAATAAAACAAAATAGAATAGAATAGAATAGAATAGAATAGAATAGAATAGAATAGAATAGAATAGAATAGAATAGAATAGAATACTTTATTGGCCAAGTGTGATAGGTCACATAAGGAATTTGTCTTGGTGTAAATACTCTCAGTATACATAAAAGAAAAGATACATTTGTTAAGAATCAAGAATACAATAGTTAATGATAGTCATAGAGTACAATCAGCAATCAAATCAGACGAGGAAACAGTCAATATAAATCAATAAAAATGCAGATATAAGTTTACAGGAAACACACATACTAAAAACAGATGAAAAATATCTAGATTGCCCCAAATTAGGGACACTGTTTACGGCTGCTGAAAAAAAGAAAGGAATAGCTGTTTATATCAAAGAAGAGTGAAAGGCAAACTTAATATTTGCAGACCCAAAAGGAAGAATTCTGGCAATAGAAATACAAATAAACTAAAATGAGTCCTGTATATTGGAAATGTAAAAAAAAAAGAGTGAACATTCTACCATATGTGGTGGTCCTGCCCAGATGCTCAAAAATATTGGCTTAAAATCAAAATTGGCTACAGGAAATTACTAACAAGCAATTAGATCTAGAACTAGAACTCTTCCTATTGGAGATCTTCAAAAAATATGTAAAGAGTACAAAATATTTATTATTACACATTTTAACTGTTGCTAGGATTGCCTTTGCTCAATGTTGGAAACAGCCATGCATACCCTCAGAGAAACTTGTTATACAAAAAATTATGAACTGTGCAGAAATGGACAAATTAACGTTGAGCTTAAAAGATAAAGAGACATTGGTATTTTATAAGGTATGGAAACAATGGTATTACTGGATAGGATGGAGATAGATTACAGACAGTTATTAACCATAAGTAATAGATAAAATAAGAATGTAATTAGCATAATTTAATATCTGTAAATAATGTACAAATTATTGTCATAAGAGAATCACTACAAATTGCTATTGATTGTTTTATTTATGTTTTTAATATAATAAAAGTTTAATAAAGTATAGTTTAAAAGAAATGGAAAATGAAGGAATTTAAGATAAGCAATTTATAGATTAAAGGTATATCTTTGCACAAATTATATATATTTGTAAATATGCACAAAAGATAGAAATGTATGAGATTGATGTCACAGAACTCTTAATGTAATAGTTATCTTTTTGTTTTTAAAAGACATAAAAGACTAATAAAATGTATTAAAAAGAAAAAGAAAGCAGGAAAGCGTCCCATCTTTTACAGTACATACAACTTCGACCTCCAGCACCCTTCCCCCACAAAACCCAATTATCCCAAAGCCCAATTATCCCTCCTCTCCCCCCATTTCCATGACAGCAAGAGTCCAGCAGTAAAAGATGTCAGGAAGAATTATTGGAGGCTGATATTCGGCCCTCCTGCAAAAGAGATGTTAGCCCTGGAAAAGAAAACATAGTAAAATAACAGGAAAATAAACATTCCAGATATATACAAAAGTACATCAAGGCTTGTCAGGATATTTAGATTGAAAAGCTTGCACAAGTTTAGGGGCCCTAAGTATGTTCAGGTTTCAGTAAACTAACATGAAATACAGGATGGATCCTTCCAAGGGTTTTTTGCAGTTCTAGCTGCACAGCAACAGGATTCACAACCTGGACAATTGGGAAAGGCCCAACATAGTTAGGTCCCAATTTTTTTGACTTCTGGGTGGTCTGTAAATGCTTAGTGGACAAGAACATCTTATCTCTCACTTGGTATGTTTTTTGTAGAACTCTATTCTTGTCTGCTTGTTTTTTGTGGGCTTGATGAGCATCATCCAATGCTTTATGGTTAACTGGCCAGGTAACTGGAGCTGGGTTATCCACTCTGCCAACAATGGGATTTGGGTTTCTCCTGTGGTAGCTCTGTGATGGGTACAAAATCCTGACCAGTAACTACTTTGAACGGGTGAAACCAGTGCTACAATGGATGGAGTTATTGTAAACTACCTCTGCAAAAGGCAATAGATCAGACCAGGCATCTTGCTGATAATTTATATAACATCTTAGGTATTGTTTCAATACTGAGTTAGTTCTCTCACAAGATTAGTTTGTGGGTGGTGGGTGGAGCTTAAGCCCTGGGTGGAGCCTAATAACTTTAAAAATTCCCTCCAGAACTTTGAAGTGAATAGAATCCCCCTATCTGAAATTATACACTCAGGAATACCATGTAATCTATATACACATGTAAAATAAACAGTTTAGCCAAAGTTTTCACAGAGGGAATCTTTGCACGGTGTACCTGTTTGGAAAAGAGGTCAGTAACCACCCAAATGACTATTTCCCCCACTCTCAGGTAATTCCACACTGAAATCCATGGAAATTTCCTTCCATGGGGCACTCGGCCTAGCCACATTTTGAAGCAGACCAGCAAGTTTATCAGGAGGTCGTTTGACTGAAGCACAAAAAGGGCAACTAGCGACATAAGCTTCCATGTCTTTTTTCAAAAGATGACCATCAAAACTGTCATTTGACTAAGTGTAGGGTTTTTACAAATTCAAAATGCCCATAAACCTTCGAATCATGGGCATGTTTCAGGATGCCCCCCCTAAAGCTAGCAGGGACATATCACTTTGCCCCCATCCAGGCCAGGCCATCACGAAAAGTACAATCATTTGAGTGTTTAGAAACCAATCATCCAATTTTAAACCTACTTTTGACTGTTCAATTAAATCATTTGAACATTCCCCTTCTCCTGGGCTGTAGTTTATTTTTTTTTTAATTTATTTATTTATTTATGCATTTATGTATGTATGTATTTATTTATTTATTTATTTATTTATTTATTTATTTATTTATTTATTTATTTTTGTCAATTGCTTATAAGATAATAGGTATAAGTAAAAACATAGTTATGAATACATGAATACATTTAAGAAAAATAAAAAATTAAAGGAAACAATAGGACAGGAACGGTAGGCATGTTAGTGCGCTTATGCATACCCCCTACAGATCTCTTAGGAAAGGGGTGAGGTCAATAGTAGACCATCTAAGGTTAAAGTTTTTGGGGTTTGGGGAAGAAACCACAGAGTCTGGTAGAATATTTCAGACATTGACCACTTTGTTGCTGAAGTTGGATTTCCTGCAATCAAGTTTGGTGCGATTAACCTTGAGTTTGTATCTATTGTTTGCTCTTGTGTTGTTATGGTTGACCACTGGGACAGCCAGTTGATTTGTAGGAATAATAGAACATTTCAGTTCAGGTCAGATGCTATCATACTGGGGCAATCTAGATAAAGTGTCAGCCATAAAAGTGTCAGTCATCTCCCCCCCCCCCCACAGGTATTTTAATGAGAAGTTAAACCACTTAAAGTATTGTGCCCAACAAATTTGCTTGGGAGACAGCTTTCAAGGGGTTTTCAACACCTCTACGTTTTTGTGATCTGTCCACAGCATTCCCTGACAAAGCCCAATTATCCCTCTTGGAGGCTGACAAACAGTTACAGGAACTGGGCATGGCTAGTCTAGTGAAGAGAAGAGAAGGGGAGGCATGATAGCAGTATTCCAATATTTGAGGGGCTGCCACCAAGAAGAAGGGATAAAGTTATTTTATAAAACACCTATAGGGCAGACAAGGAATAATGGATGGAAACTGAACAAGGAGAAATTTAACCTGGAAATAAGGAGAAACTTTCTGACTGTGAGAACAATCAACCAATGGAATAGCTTGCCTTCAGAAGTTGTGGGAGCTTTATTACTTGAGACTTTGGACTGCCATTTGTCAGAAATAGTGTAGGGTCTCCTGCTTGGGCAGGGGGTTGGACTAGATGACCTACAAGGTCCCTTCCAACTCTGTTAATCTGTTAAATAATCTAAGTAGATATGCTAGACCTGATCTAACAAAGTTATTCACATGTTTTCACATTATCAAGAGATCATGATGACTGATCATGGTGACTGATATATGAATATCCTTCTTCCTATAGCTGTAAAATGACCGTGTCTTTAACCCAAACTAATTTTAAAAAATGATTTGTTATTATTATCAGTTGAAAGAGGGAGAGAGGGAGAGAGAGAAAGAGAGGGGGGATATTATGTGGTAGGTAAAACTTCAATTTTGGTAAACTTCACTCTTTACTATATCTCGGTTTAAAGGATCAACCAATGCAAGTGGTTTATTATATCCTGGTTTGAAGAATCAACCAATGCAACAAGTTTCATGATTTCATCCACTTTGTTTTAATATGTGTACTATAATATGGGTGATCCACTATTTATTCTTGTCAAATGACTGAAAATTCTATTTCCCCCGATATTTTTAGAATTTCATAGCAGCAGCTGCCAATTTTGGCTGATCTCATAAGTTCTGGATTCTATTTGGATGAGAGACTTCTTGGAAATTCTAGGTCTGTACTGGACAGTTGATAAAACATCCTGGAGGAAGATAGTAACAAGCCACTTCCAAGAAAATTGCATTAAAACAGTAATCAGAAAGCAAACTTCATTTGAAGACATTTCAGGATATTACTTCAGAGTAAGATTATCTAGCATGAAAAGCTTGAAAAATATATTCGATATTTTTAAATGACATTTTATTATATATTCTGCTTATTATTGTCTCTTCAGTAGAAATAAAGATCTACCAGTGATGAATCATCAATAGTAAGAAATTAATGTGGCTTTCATTGCAAGATACTATCACATGTATGACTAAATGGTACAAATATAATTTAGGCTGTTCATACTAGGTGACATTTTACTCAGGCTCAAAACATCCATTATTTGCTAATTGCAACTAGCAAGTTATTCAAATGCTGATGTTTTTAATTAGAGTTTATACACTAAACCATTTCTTGAGATTAAAAATAAATGGCTGACTCCTTCTAAAGACAGACACTGTCCTCTAGTGGAGGAAAGAAGTCATAGTAGAGCTTGGTAAACAACAGTTCACGAATTACAGAAACACTGGACTGACATCAAAAATCGACACTGGATATCTGATGCTATTCTTCCATTCCATTCTATTTTTTTTTTGAAGAAAATTTCATTGATTTTTAGAAACAAACAAACAAACAATACAGAACATGAAAACATAAAACCTCTTTTCTGAAAGCAGCCTGATCCGAGGTTACATCTCTTTGTACAGACACCAATTCGAATTCATGCTCATTTTTATATACCATTCCATATTTTATTACCATTCTACATTTTCTATATAGTTTCTCCCCTCTTTTAACTTTCTTAATTTTATTTTTATTTGTTTCATCTCAAATCAGATCATTATATTTATATTCTTTGTCTGTCCTACTTCAGCTGTCTATTATCTTTTCTCATTAAACAAAATTCCTCCTGTGGTCACTGATTGGAGTATGACGCCTTTATATCTTTCCCCTAAAATTATAACACTTAATACAGAACATAACTTCCATTCGGATTCTGCATAGTACATTAAAGCTACAAGCTACATTTTAAAAAGAAAAGAAAAATATAAAAATGTAATATAATTAAAACAACAATCTATACCAATTCAATTCTATCATTAATGTAAATATTCATTTAAATTTTAAACATTTAACATATTACTTTTCAAATAAGTATCATGCTTCTATGGGAACGCTTATAAACTTTCCATAATTACTTCCCCCCCACTTCACTTGCATTTTAAAACATTATGTCATTAAAATGTTCCCATTCCTTTCTAAATTAATTCTCTCATTTAACTCATTCCATTTATTTTATTCACAAATGTTTCACTAAATCATACGTTGTTTCCAATTTTCTAACATTATTTCTAAATACAAATATAACAATATAATCATATGTACCTTTGCAGAATCACTTTTTCAATTAAATTTTTACCCATTATCTCTAAATGTTACTTCACACCCTTGTAGCTTCTCTTCCCTTCCCTCCTCCTTTGTTTCTTCTCTCTGCCCTTTTTACCCCCTTGTCTCTCCACCTCGATTTCCCTTTTCTGTATTCCCTTTTTCTGTTACTTTCTCACATTATATCCACTTTTCACCTTATTTTTCCCTTTTTTGGTTGTTTTTTTGGGTCTCAAATTCTCCATTCTTTCCCCTCTTTCCTCTTTCTTCCCCAAGTGGAGTTACTTGTTCATTTAAAATGGCTTCTTCTTTGTCCCAATCTTCTTGTTGTGTAGTCTTTTCTTGTAATTTCTTATAGGTAGAGATCACCATTTCTAAGAGTTGAAAAACGGAACCAAGAGAGTCCTTCCCTTCTTGTTCCTCTTCTGTAAGTTTTTTAAATTCTATTTTCAGTTCATCCACAAGTGATGCCATTGTAGAGTTGTTTTTTCTTTTAAAACAACCACCCAAGTGTTTTTAATCCTTCAAATATAGTTCCAAAAGTCCCAAAGTCAGCAAGCAATTCAAATACATACAAGCTGTTTCTTTTGACACCTTCTTCCTTTTTTTACTTTCTCTTCCTGGGGTTAATATTTAGTAACAAAGTTCCAGTTAAAATATATCTTTTAGCAGTCCTGTTAAAATTTAACTTTAGATTTTTTAGATTCCAGGCTATTTCCTCCTTCCAAATCCTTTTCTTATTCTCTTCCTCTCCCTTCCCACTTACAGCAAAAAAAAAAAAATCCTTCTCATGTTTTTTTCCTTTTATATTCAGAAATCTTTATTATCCCCTTGGCATTAAATTTTCCAGTTTAAATACCTGTTGATGCCAAAGCAGATTTTTCCGATTTCTCATTCATCTCTGTTCGCTGTCAACATAAGGAAGGAGAGTGAAAATTTTTTTTTTCCCTTTTCACTTTCATTCACTGCTTCCGAATCTTCTTTGGGAGCGATGTATCTTTTTTTTAAAATTTGAGTTCCAGGATGCCTTCATTGTTGCTTCTTATCCCGGTCAGCCAAAACTTTCACTTCAGCACTTTCTTCCTCCTGCACATTCTTTTCCAGATGAGGTCTTCTTTGAGGCGGCCATTTCTGACTGCTGCTCTACCTCCTTCGGGAAAGGGAGTTTAGCCAGCTGGGGAGGAAAGATGCAGCTTTCCTTGACCCTGCTGGAATCTCCCCCGTCTTCACCGACCTCTACAGGGTGGCTTAGCCCCAAAGCCAGCTGCCTTGGGGCACTCCAGCGGTGCGCCCAGGCAGAAACCTCACACGATCGGAGATTGTCACTGAAGCCCTGCAAACCAGAAGCTCCCTTCCATTCCATTCTATTGAAACTATAGAACAAAGATGGTTCCAACTTTAGCAATACCCCCATCTTTCATTTTAAACAGCCTTTATCCAATTCCAATTTATTAAGAAGCACAAGTGTATCTTCATTTTTGAAGTCTCATTTCATACAATGATTTTGATTTCTCCCCGAGTAAATAATGCGGCTAAGAGGCAAAGAGTTTGCTCACACTGATAAGTCATTAATCAATTATTTTACCCCAAACATAAGTCAAGAGTGACTTTATATAAAAAATAATATCAAAAACTTGCATTTATTATCTATTAGTTCTCTGTGTTCTCTAATATCTATATTTTACATGGGGCAATGTTATCTGGTCTACTTTTAAAACATTGCTTCGGAAATGGATTCTGGAACATCCACAGTGGACTCACATTGTGAGTCAACCTTTTCTGCAGTGATGCATAATGCCCTTGTTATAAATGCTACATTTATCATTACAATATAAATGATAGCTCATGGCATTATAGCCATAGAACATGAAAATGTGCATAGTCACAGAAGTATAATATTTCTAGTTCTCTCAGCTGTGGTTTTGCCAAATGTTGAAAATGTAACTACAAAATATATATTTTTGGAAACAATAGTGTGATGGCTCCCCTGGAGGCTTCCTCAGATACCTCTCCAGATGTCAGCTCAGAGGATTCAAGTTAAGAATGGAGGATGAACCAATTCCAGGCATGTCTGGAGGGGAGTTGTCAGTGGCTCCAAGCAGCCATCTGAGAGGGATTTGGCTGAAACACAGCTGTAGCAGGACAGCCTTGAGGCTTCAGGTGGAGAGAGCATGCAATTGGTCAGTGATGAGGAGGAGGAACTGCCTTCTGAAGCTGATCCAAGAACACTTGATGGTACATAATCAGTCTATCTATTCTCTAATCTAGTCACCTTTTGGAGGTGTATACTATTTACTAATTCCTTAATTGGAAGTTTGTTTTCTGCCTGGTTGTATGTCTGATATATGATTGTTTTCTGCCTGGTTTATGCCTGATTATCTGAGTATTGACCACTGAACAGAATGTTCTAGTCCAGGAATGTCAAACTCGATTTCATTGAGGGATGCATTGGAGTTATGGTTGACAACAGGGGGCTGGGTGGGCATGGCCAGGGTTGTCACAGCTGATTGGGTGGACATGGCTAACTCACATCAGGGGTGCCTGTGTTGATCTGGGTAGGGCTGGGGGGGGGTCCATTGTCCCCAGCTGAGGAAGGCAAGACCAGAGTGAGTGCCAAACCCTTGTCCACCAGAGGAGCCTCACCATCCCTGTCAGGCTACACTGAGGACCCCCAGACAGCAGTATGGACTGGCCAGAGCCCTGGGCAGCAGAGAGCAAGCACCCAACCTAGCCCTCACATTCCCAGGGCACTGGAACCACACACCTCAGCCCTGCTTCCCCAAGGGGGCACCCAGCTGCACTTACCTCATTTTTGAGCCTGCTGCTCCTATGTATGCTCTCCTTGGCCAGGTTGCTCATCGTGTGTCTGGGAGGGCAAAGTGTGTAGATCAAAGGAAAGCCCACTCCCTCTCCATGCAAGGAGATGTGGCTCCTCAGTTGTAGGATGGGAGACCACCAGGAGAGGAGAGGACAAGGGGATGGCAAAAGGGCAGCAGGGTTGCTGGTGGCCAAGTGCTCATGCAGCACTTCACTCAGGGGAGAATTTGACAGTGCTACCGGTGGCCATGCTACCAGTGGCTATGGCTTTCCCACGCAGAGGTGGGGGCAGTCCTGGTGAAAGGGAAGCCCAACATGCTGCTAGGCCTGAGATCTGACCTGCATGGCTACCTTGGAACCAGTGAGGGGCTGCCCTGCTGCCTTGGCCCCACCTTTTGGGTATGCACACAGTAGGTGGTGAGCACTGGTGTCCTGGGTGAAAGGGAACTACTCAGAATGCAGTTGCTTCTTGGCTTTTTGGCTAAGATCAAGTGTAGCATCTGTTCTTATCAGTTTAATATCTAAGAGGATTTCCGACTGTACTTCTGGCGCTATCAGAAGCAAGGACCATGAGCTCCATGGCCCTGTTCTGAGTTCACACCATCAGAGAGCTCCAATTGGAGCCATAGCCATCCTGAGGGGTGGTGAAGGAATAGGGGACCACTTGGCAGTTTGAGGAGAACCGCATCTCTCCTCCCTAACATGGAAAACCCTCTCATCTGAAGACAGAGTGCAGCAGCATCCAAAATGGCTGCCATGAAACCAAAGACAATCTGAATACCCGACAAGAGTGAAGAGTTGGTGAATGGCATGTGAACTGGGTGAGAGAATACTTTTGAGCTTTTAAATGCAACCCTGAAAAGAATATTCAGAAAAAAAGACTCATCATGATTTTTAAACTGGCAGCGACCTAACACAGGGGTGGACATTTAAATTACTAAAAATAAAAGGAAGGAAGTAAAGTAAAATAAAGGAAGAAAATAGTAAATGTGTTAAAAATACAAAAACCTGGATTTTTTGATTGGACAGATATTAGCTTTGGATAGACATTTTAAAAGTGTTGTAATCTATTAAAAAAGAAGGAATATATATCTATCTTCTGACAATATTAGTAACATTTGATGAGAAAGGAAAACAAGAGAAAAGTGAAAACTAATTTAAGAACACCACCTGCTCTTGAAAAAAGATATAAGATTCCCAAAGCTTTGATAAGACCTGATTTAAGGAGAATTAGAATGAGAAATAAAAGACTCTTATTATTAAAGACTCCAGAAAGCTACAATACAAGATTTAACTGGTGGAGGAACTTATGAAGGTTTCATCCTAGGATCATTTAAAAGAATAGAATGATTAATTTTGGGATATAAAGATTCCAGGACATTGGATTTTTAGTATGAAAAGTGACTTTAGTTTGAATAAAGGACTGTTGGATGACAGAAAGAAAGATATAGAATAAATAAAAACAAAGATGAGTGGAATTTGCAAATAAATTGCATTAGAATTTCTTTTTTTAAAAAAACAAGTTTTATTCAATTTTTCCAAAACAACATTTAAAAAAAAGCTCTTTTCGGCGTACAACAGAATTCCAAGTCACCACTTTTACATGCAAATATTACAGTAATTATATATTCATTTTTACATTCAACATTCTGTCTTGTCCATTTTTAACTTAATTCTGTTATTACTTCTCCGTTTCAACTTTTACAAAAGAAAAGAAACAAACACATTAATTCTGTTAAGTGATATTACTTTCATTCTAAGTATCTTCTCAATTCATTTCAATTTATTTCAACTATATTTCTTAAACATTAACATTTCTTTTAAACATGGCCTTTTCCAAAGTATTCTTTTCTCATTTTACCTCTCAACTTTTATATAAGAAAAGGAAAATGCAAGTTAATGCTATTTATTAATATTAATCTCATTCTAAACATCTTCTCAATTCATTTCAATTTATTTCAAATGTATTTCTTAAGCCTTAATATTTCTTTTAAATGTTGCCTTTTCCAAAATACTCTTTTTTCATTTAAATCACTAATAGTTTCCATATCTTCATACTTATTCATACTTATTCCCTTTTAATTCTTTTTTATCTTGTCAAATTTGCAATTCCATCACATATTATTTTCATAAAGTCTAGATTAATACAAGTTTTTCACATAAAACAAAACATAAATTTTCCCTCCCCTTTTACTAGTTTGGGGTGTCACTTTAGTGGTTTAAGTATGCCTTAATTCCCTCATCTGTAATTCCCAATTAAACATCTATTTTACTTAGTTATAGTAATAATCAATCTCTAGAAAAATAAACCACTTTACATTGTACTTTTCAGTCAGATTCCCCAATGTATTTTCTCCCTTTCCATAAAGTTTTATTTATGGTATCAGAAAGAAAGAAAGAAAGAAAGAAAGAAAGAAAGAAAGAAAGAAAGAAAGAAAGAAAGAAAGAAAGAAAGAAAGAAAGAAAGAAAGAATGAATCCATTTTGCTTGGTCACTGATCTTAATCTAATTTTTAAACCTTCTCACAATTCATTCTAAAAAGATATCAGTGCCCCTCCCTCCTCTCAATAAACTACATTCTATAATTTGTAATTGCAAAGTACATAATTATTACTCCTCATATCAATGTGGAAACCCCTCTTAATTCATTAACCATTGTATGTGTTCTAAGTAAAGAAAATTTTTCCTTTATTTTAAGCCCATGTCCCACTGCACCAATGGATGCAAAGAGGATGTAAAACGGACAAAAAAGCTTGCCATCCATTGGAAAACGCGATGCATCCGTTGTGTATTCATTGCATACGTGTTTCATACACTCTGTCCGTTGAGCATCCGTCCACTGAGATTTCATCCATGCAAGAAGTTTTGAGCTGCACAAAACTTTTTGAGCGGATGAACTTTCCACCGCGTACGATGTACATCCGTGGCATACGGGCATAAACATTATATGTCCGTTATCATCCATTAAACGTACACTGTATCCTCTTGGCATCCTCTGGCCATTCTTGCAACTCACATCCGCTCCAACTGAAAATGGAAAGAGGGAAGAAACAAAAGGTGCACAGAATGTCCACACAGCGATAGTAGCACGGAAATAGAAAGGATGTAAGCGGATGCATCTCGTATATAAAGCGTAAAAACGGACAAAACTTTTGTATATGGGATGTATCTCGGATATTTAGGATGTCTGCAGTATGCCTAGAGTATGTGGAAGGACACCTAGTGGACAACCGATATTTCGTATAAAAAGGGGGAGGAAATCACCTGGATCTCAGTATGAGTCCAGCAGCTGTGGTGTACAGACCTCTTCACTCTTGGTCTTGGTCTTCCACATCATCCATTGTTCTCCACCATGGATCATAACACAGTCCTTATGGTAGCTGCGATCATTCAACACCAGAACCAAGCCCTGTTCAGACTGTTTCACCTTTTCTACACAAAGAGAAGAAGGAGATGTTCAAGTGCTGTGTGGGTCCGAGAATGGATCAGGAGAAGAATGGAGTTTGGACTGTATGACAAGCTGATGGTGGAGCTGAGGAATGAAGGCGCTCGTGCATTCCAGCACTTCATGAGGATGCCACCAGCCATGTTTGACGAAATTGTAGAGCGTCTGAGACCCAGGTTGACCAAGCCGAGCACCAACTTCCATCCCAACCTGGACCCTGGACTGAAGGTGGCACTGACTCTGTGCCACCTGGCCTCTGGAACCACATACAGAAACATGCAGTATGCCTGGAGGGTGCCACACAACACCATCAGCAAAGTGGTCAGAGAAGTGGTGCAGGCCATCATCGAAGAATACGTGGAGGAGCTCCTCCATTGTCCCACCACTGAAGAAGGCTGGAGGAAAGTTGCAGAACAGTGGTATCAGAGGTGGAACTTTCCCCACACTGTTGGAGCCATAGATGGGAAGCACATGGCCTGCAAAGCTCCAGCCAACTCAGGGTCCATTTATTACAACTACAAGGGCTTCTTCAGTATCATCCTCTTTGCCATGGTTGATGCTGACTACAAGTTCATGTACATTGATGCTTCAGTCAACGGTCAGCTTCAGATGGCCAGGTATACAACGCCAGTGACCTCAAGGATGGGCTGGAACGCAAACTCATCATGGGTTTTCCAGATCCAGACCCCCTACCCAATGACACACAAGATGTGCCCGACTTCATCGTTGGTGATGACACCTTCTCCCTCAGAACCTACCTCATGAAGCCGTACACTTCAAGATACCTCACCCATGAAGAGAGGATCTTCAACTACAGGCTGTCCAGGGCAAGACGGGTGGTGGAGAATGCCTTTGGCATCCTGGCCAACAGGTTCCAGGTACTTCTCACCACCATGCAGCATCACCCAGAGACTGTGAGGAGCATCGTGGAAGCTTGCTGAATCCTGCACAATCTCATGTGCACCCACTAGCCGGTGTTGCAGAACAGGCTTGTGGACCATCAACAAGGGAATGGGGACATGGAGCCTGGTGAATGGAGGCAAGGACAAAAACTGATAGACACTGTGGATGTACAAGGCCCCCAAAAAGCTTCACGTGAAGCTGGTGCAACTCCCCAGTTGGAGCAGTGGAGTGGTAAGACAGGATGATAGATGGCTAATGGATGCTTCCTTGAGCCTGTCTCATAACACTGATGAGATTGTGCTATGTATGTTGAGTTACATACATATGCTTGCACTGGAGGTTTATCTCTCCCACAGCTATTATCCCACAACTATCCTTACCTATCCCACAACTATCCTTACCTATCCCACAAGCATGCAAAGGATTAACCATTTTTTCAAAGTTTTCACCAACACTTTATTAAGTAAAAAAAATGAACCAAGTGTGTTAAGCAAAGATAACCTTTATTAATAACTGTTTTAAGTAAACTGTATGACTTTATTAAAAAAGCAAAATGAACCAAGTAAAGTGTCTTAAGCAAAGATGAAGTGAACAGGTAACAACTCAGTCTTTGGCACTATTCTCAGTCACTCTGAGTCATGTCCATGGTCTCAGCTGTTCAGCCGGCAGGGACTGTGGAGGTGGCTGTGGCTGGACTGTTGGTCTGAGGCGCCATTGGGGTGCTTGGCCCCGAGAGTACAACAAGGGGATGGTGTGTTCAGGAAGCTCTCAGAGAGCTGACTCAGTCCCATGAGGTTGAGAGGCCCTTCATCAAGGACCTGGGATGTCAGGTCCAAGACTGATGCCAGATTGTCCATTGACAGGCTTGGCTGTGGGGTGGAGGAAGGAGGAGTGTAGTGGGGCTGTCTGGTCTGCAGCTGGGTGAGGTATGGCATCTGTGGAATGCAATGAACCTGGGCCTGGACTGGGAAGGGCTGTTTCTGCTGTGGAAAGTCCTGGTCATCATAGCCTTGGTAGGTGAGGGGCTGTTGAAAGCCGTGGAAAGGCGGTGACATCACCTGGGGTGGAGGAGCAGACCTGGGCTGGGTCAGAGTAGGTTCAACTGGGCCTTGAGGGTTGTGCAGAAGTTCTGTGATCTTTTGCTTCATCACCTGGTATTGGGTTTTGGGCAGGTCCATGAGGGTCTGGCTCACATAGGTGATGAAGGGCTTGCGGTTCGAGGATGGTATGTCGCTATGGACCAGCTGAGAGAGAAGTTCTGTGCTGGTCTTGATTGTGTCCCTGATCTCCAACAGGACAGTGTGGCTCTGTCCCTCCAATCTGCCTCTCTGCCTGCATCCTGTGGAGGTGGGGGGTGGGGGCGGGGGTGGGTTGGTACCTGGTGGCTGCCACTTCTTGCTCCATTTGTGACAGGGGATCCTCCAAGTCCTCTGGCATGGGGAGTGCAGCTGTTGGGGGGGTCTCTGCCATGGGGCCCTCTGAAGACACCTGCCTGAACAGGGCAGCTGTCTCCTGGCTGGAAGAGGACTGGCTGTCTGTGGGCTGTCTGAGGGAGAGGGGTGTCAGAGGGGCTTCTCCTCGGTGGTGGACCTCATCCTCCAGGAAGCTGCACTTGGCCATGATGTACATCTTCCGGTCAGTGAGCTTGACAGCGGCCTGCCCAGATTTCTTGAGATGTAGCTTGCCATACCAGGTGTGCATGTGCTTCCACCATCCCAGGAGTACGTCTGCAGTGTAGCCCAGGCTCTCTGCCTTGTCTCTCCAAGCTGCCTGCTTCTTCTTGGTGTCGCGATAGAGTCTGTGGCACTTTCTCCACAGGTACTCGTTCTCCCTCAGCCATTCCAGCACCTCCTCCTCATGGTCCTCGGAAACGTTGTACTGTTTCCTCTCTCCCTTCTCCTTCCCTTGCTTCTTCCTCCCTCTGGCAGGGGCTTCAGCAGCAGGGCCTTGGGGCTGGTCCACCACAGCAGCAGCAGCAGTAGCACCAGCACCAGCAGGAGTAGCACCAGCAGCACCAGCAACTTCAGAGTCAGTGCCAGTGGGTGGGATGGTGGTTCTGTCCTTCTTGCCAGGCTGCCAGGAGTAGGCACCAGCTTCCTCTTCTTCCCTGACTGACAAACCATGGTGTTATTTGAAGATGTCTGTGGCAGCATGTCTTTCCTCTGAATGCTGACTGCGTGTGAACTGCATCCTTTTATATCCGCAGAGCTGACACAATTCATACTCCCCGCATGCACAGTGAACGCTTTGCATCTGATATACATCCGCTATGCATCCGCTTTGCTTCCAATAGGCGTCCATGATGCATCCGCGTCATCTGCTATGCATCCGCCCCTTCCGCTTTGCGTCTGCTTCGCAATTCTCCCCCGGAACCCCTGTGGATGTGTCATCCGTTTCCATACACTTCCATCTGTTGGGCTTCCTATGAACATCCATTTAACATCCCCGCTACGTACTACCCCCGTCCATTCCTTTCCATTCTTTTCCATTCTGTTTATGCAAATTTGGGCCACTTTTTGGAGCGGATAACAATGGATGGAGCCACCCCCGAAATTTTGCTCGTCTGCTGTGTCCTTTTTGCATATGTTTTGCATCCGTCAGCCAGTGGGACCTAGTCTTTACAATTTCCATATTTATTTATTTCTTGTTCATGTTCCTCATTACCTCTCTTCTCTTTTGTTTTTCCAAATCTTTTCTCCCTCTGATTTATATTCCTCTCTCTCTCCCTCCCTTTCTCTCTCTCTCTCTCCCTCTCCCTTCCTC
>BLBF01000017.1:53522869-53611530 GCA_015471245.1 Laticauda colubrina | reverse complement strand
TCTTAGGCTTTCGCGGGTACTTACACGTGTGCTGTTTATCTTCCTTCGGGTATTATCCCACGTCATTGTAGTTCTGTTAAAGTTGTAGCAACATTTCAGCAGAATCTCATCTGCCATCCTCAGGCTTCTGTATAGAGTTAGTTCCTGGTTTCAAATTTGAGGCTGGTCCATTCTGATTGGCTGGGAGCCTGGATCTGTGTTCATTGGACTTGGAGTTTGATTGATTGGTGTTTCTGGTTTCTTTTGTCTGTTTTGTGGCTTTGATTGGCTGGCAACACTCTGTTCTTGTGTTGGAGGCTTTCAGTGCAGTTTGGCTCCGTGTGAAGGGACGGCTGCTCTTCATTAGCAAGCTGCTATTCATTAGCAAGCTGGGTTTCACCTGGGTGCCTGGTGGGGGGGTGTTTGGGTTGGAGCTATCAGAGGGAGTCTGTTTTTGCCCAGGTGTTTGCCTGGCTTGTGGCATGGAGATCTTTCTATTTGAGAGTGCAGGCTTCCAAATGATTGACAGTCTGGTGGAATCATCTCTTCTATTCATGCTGTCAGGTCTTTTTTCAATCTCTATGGCTTCTCTGATGATTCTGTGGTTGGGGTTTTCTATAGTGGCTAGGGTTTTAGTGCCATTGAAGTTGATGTTGTGACCTGTGGTTTTCATGTGTTGGACTAGTGAGGAGGTGTGTTCCAGCTTTTTTACTGCATTTTTGTGTTCATCTAGGCGGGTACTTATTCTTCTATTGGTCTGTCCAATGTATGTGGCTGGGCATGATGTACAGGGAATTTCGTATATGCCTTGGTTTTCCAGGTCAATTTTGTCTTTGGGGTTCCTCAGGATGGCTGCTATTTTTTTGTCTGTTTTGAAGGCAGTCTTGATGTGATGCCTGTGTAGTATCTTACTGATTTTATCTGTGGTACCTCTTATGTAGGGCAGGACAGCTGTTCCATAGATCTGTTGATCTTCTAGGTCTCTGTTATGTCTTGGTGTGTTTTTGTGGATCAAGTTGGTGATTTTGTTTTTGTGGAAGCCATTGGCTGTCAATACTTCAGTCAGTAGTTCAGTCTTTATATGCATAGTTCAGTCTTTATATGTGTCTTATCTGCCAGGCGTTGGGTTCTGGTAATTAGTGTTTTCACCACGGAATTTATCTGTGCTGGGTGGTGGTGGGATTGGGCGTTGAGGTAGCGGTAGGTGTGTGTTTTCCTCTGGTATATGGTGTGTCCCAGTGTGCCATCTGTTCTTTTGTAGATTAGTACATCTAGGAATGGTAGTTTATTTATTTATTTATTTATTTATTTATTTATTTATTTATTTATTTATATACATATGTTTTTATGTTTATGCTGCAAGGATGCAGATGAAGATTTCTCAGAACATATATAAGAAACCAAGCAAATTCAGTTTCTTGTGAAAAAAAAATAGAAGTATGTGGACCAGGGACAAAGTTTTGCAGAATGGGAGGAATCCCAAACCAAGCAAGTGTGTTGTAATTATTCTTACCTATGTCATAGCTCCTATGTCCTCCTGACCTCTTAGGTTGGTATTTTCACTGAAGACTTGTATTCTTATAAGAACAACAATATGACAATCTTTTATTTTTCTGTATCCAGTACAGAAGTGGATGTGTCAGCTGTACAGATGCAGATAGATAATTCAACAAGACGTCCACAACAAAGTACATTTATTGGTTCATCAGGTATCCTCATAACTCACATTTGTGATGAAGTTCTTCTTTGAGGACCAATCCTTTGCATATCTGCCTTGTAATAAACAATGGTTATCTCCTAACCCATCTCGTAGTGATAGAAAGCAACTGCCATGAGTTAGGGAATTCAGGCAAAAGTGAGGAAAACTTCCCCCAACCCCTTGAGGGTCAATCTAGTGACCAATCAGGATTACAGATGTGGTCACGTGATATAGACTACATTTCCCAGGATACCATAACTCCATTTACCATGATGCATTCCCTTAAGGGGACAGCTCATAATTCCTAAGTAATTATCCAATTCCCATACACTGGCTGGACAACGCAAGCTGTCTTGCCAACAGCACTTGTGAGAAGAAACTGTAGTGATTGCATTTATAGTTTATTAGATGCTAAACATGATTCAGAAGTGGAATATGATTCCAAAAAGAAAGCAAAAACAGTTTTAAGCTACATAAAGAACACAGTCCAAAACTGCAGATGTCCGATACATCTGTAATATTTTGTTTTCTTCTATTCTATACTTGAAAAACGATTTAGGCAAATTTCAACAAATTCACAGAAGATCATTAAATATGACAGGAAACAAAGCCCTACAAAGAGAAACTGAAATAAGTTTGCACAATTAGCCTTAAAAGAAGATTGAGAGACAACATTATAACACAATTCAAACTGTCCTGAATTCCTGAAGCTATGTTACCTACAACTATGTCAGAATATGATCTCTATTGGGAGGCAGTAGATCTTGTCTGAATATTAGAAATGTCTTCCCCAAAGTAAAAACAGTTTGACAAAAGGACCAGTTACCTGGACAGGTAATAGCCTTTCCTTCATGATGTTTGTGTAAGCAGAGACTTGAGGTTACAGTTGAGAATGTTTCAATTTAGATGCCTGCACTAAGCAAGGAACTAGACTCATTGGACCATAAGTCTCTGATTCTCGGACAGTTGTGACAAACTGTCACTCTCAGTTACTTTTTTATTTAAGAATTGGAAAAAAAAAAAGCTGAAGATGATTTGTTCAGGGAACAAGAAAGCCAGATAACTTGCACAATGTTAAAGCTGCTTCCATATTATTACATCCTAGAAGACATGTAGACTGAATATGTGTCACACTTTTCATACTAGACAGCCTTGATGTTTCAATTGCAGATTCAACAAAATCATTCATCAGAGACATCATGGAATGTGATCAGAAACGTCCAAATGCCATCTTATTTGGTCTTGAAGACACCAACGAATCAGATGACATCACCAAACTTTGCAATATTAAAAGCAACTCAAATACAACAAACATCTCTCCTGAAGATATCATTGAAATAGCCAGAGATGGCCCTGAGTTCAAAAACAATGATGGCTTGGTGGCCCCAAAATTTTGTAGTTGTATGCAAAAATGAGTCCAGCAAATGCATATTTATTCATACAATAAACGCCATTGCAAAAACCAATCCCAACCACAAAAAACTTCGCTCAAGACCAGACTTATCCATAATGCAAAGAATCTGCTCCCATGAACTCCGCAATGAACTCAAAAGACATCTAGATAAGGGAGAGAAGGATCTGTCCATTGACTTCCACACTAATTGTATCAAAAGTAAGTCACACAACCCACAACTCTACATCTAACCCTACCTCATCCAACCCATCATCACTCAAAACTAGGCACACATGCCCCTAACAGCCTCAGTTCCAACTACAATTGTCCTTAAATGCAAGCTATTCAATGCAAGAAGCCTTGTGAATAAAATCCCTGAATTTCTCCTCTTACTAAATATGACTAAATTTGACATCATATTTGTCTGTGAAACATGGCTCAATGCATATCTCCCTGACTCCATTGCCACAGTAAGAGACTATCATGTTTACCGATCAGATTGTGAAATCCGTAGAGGATGTGGTGTTGCTATCTTCCATAAAAAGTCCTTAAATCTAAAAAACATCCAAGTTACCCAGGAGCTTGCTCTTCCTGAGACCATTGTCTGTGAAGTGTCCTTAAATATCACATTTCGATTCTTACTATGTTACAGAGCCCCTGATTATGACAAGCTAAATTAATTACTAACATGGGAAACATCCTGCTCACACACTTTTATCTTTCTTGGTGACTTCAATCTACCTCACATTAACTGGAACCTAAACAAATGTACAACTGAACCCATACATGCAACCTTCTACAATACTGTAACAAACCTGGGACTGGAACAACTAGTAACCAACAATAGTAGACTTAACAACTGCCTCGATCTCATCTTCTGCAACAGTTTGAATTCAATTTACAGAATACAAATCAAAGAACCCTTTTCCAACAGTGACCACAGCATGATTGACTTTTGTCTCAATATACATCCACAGAAAAATCAACACAACGATGAGACCCCCAATTATAACTTCAAAAAAGGCAACTATGATCTTATAGACAATGATCTCTCATCCCTTGATTGGCAATTTTTATTCATTGGATGCAATACTGTTGAAGACCATAACAAAATATTTTTACTTGAAGTCAAGAGTCATCAAACTATACGTGTCAATAACAATTCCCTGTGCATGAACACACAACACCCCCACCCTGCCCCCTTACCTCACTATGTATGTGCACACTTTCCAGCTGATTTTCGGACTGTTTGAAACCATTTTCGCCCTCCTGAAGGCTTGAGGGAAGCCTCTGCAGCCTTGGGAGGCCAAAAAACCGGCTTTTTGGAAATACCAGAAATGCCCATTTGCAGCTTCTGGAGGGCTTCTAGAGCTGAGGGAGGCTGTTTTTGTCCTCCCAGAGCTCAAGGATAGCCTCTGGAGCCTTGGGAGGCTGAAAACAGGCCCATTTTGGCACTTCTGTATTTCGGGAAGGCCTGTTTTTGATGCTACTTCTTCCCCTTTCTCTCAGCTAGGGATAAACAGTTTAGGGATAGAGTGAGCAATTGGTTTGCTTACCAGTGGGTCATCTTCCACATCGCTTTCAGACTGGCTCAGTTCTTTTTGAGGCACTGGAGTTTCTTCCTCTTGGAGAGGCTTGGAGAGGAATGGAACCCCACAGCTTCTCGGCTTCTCAATGTGTTTTCTTTTCCTTGGGGGTTGGGTTTTGCAGGTTTCCCCCAATGGGTGATCAGGCTTTCTGGCAGGGGTTTTTGATTGGCACTCTGCTGTGCAGTGCCCTTCCTTTCCACATTTAAAGCAGCCAGATGTCAGGGATTTGAAAGGCTCCACTTCCTCTGGGGTGGGGATCTTCTCCAAGTCCTGCCGGTGCAGTACTGGTTATAGGCCATGTTGATCTCTGCCTCCTCTACCATCAGGTACCATTCATGAAGACGGCTCAAAGGCCTGCGGGTCAGGCAGGCAGTGAACAGGTCATCACTGAGTCCATTTTGAACCAGCAGACTAGAATATCTTCTGGCCAGTTTACTCAGCCAGCCAGCTTACAGAATTCCTCGGTGTATTCAGCTACAGGGCGATGGTCTTGCTTTATGACCCTAATGTAGTTAGGGGCTTTGCAATTGGTGAGGGGGTCTTTGAAATGGTGGCATAGGTCTGTCATGAATCAATTGAGATTCTGCACCTCTGGATTGTGGACGGTGTGGAGGGTCACCATCCATCTGGCTGCTGCACCTTCTAGGGCTAGGGTGATGACTTGCACACATGACCCCTGGGTTGGGAAGTTCCACCACTGGTATATAGTTGAGGACTTGAGCCAGGAAAATCCCAACCTCTGGGCGTCTCTATCAAATCTTATCCCCAAGGGATAAGATTCAGTCGTAGGTCACTGGGTTGGCTGGGATTAATCCCCTGCTCTGGAATGACAGGTCTGGTACCTGGCATGGCTGTTGTTTGGTCGGTTGCTCAATGAGCCTCTGCTGGATCAGGGGTGATGGCTTGGACACCCAAGGTTGCTGGTATGCTCACTCTCCTTTGTTGGCAACCCGGTTCATCCTGGATGTTGAGGTTTTCCATTGTTTTCTCCTGAGGTGGTTTATGAACTGCTTCAATCTATTATCTGCCAGTGGTTCCTCAATCAGTTCCTCCTGATGAGAAAGGGCTTCCACTTCCATTTTCCACCTGGGTTTATGGCTACAAGTAAGGGTTACTCCCCTGTCCATCCCAGCTGTCCCTTTCCCCTATGCCAATAGACCATCAGGGCTTTGTGGAATTTTCAAAGACAGCTTCAGTGTCTTCAATGGGACATATGGAGCCAGTGTCAGGTTGGGGAGTTGTCAAGGTTTCTCCCCGGCAGTCATCTCGCTGCTTTGTTTGGACATGGTTGTAGGGTCCCCTCAGTAGAGTAAAATTTAGCGGGGGGATTTTTTTCCTCTCCAGGTTGACCACTATGGCAAATCCTGCTTTATGTAAGGACCAGCCTCTCTGCTCTTCAAAAAATAAATATAGATTCTTGAAAACTTTGTATTTCAAAAGGAATCTTTTTATTGAAGGGAGATAAAAGCAAATCAAAATTCAAAGCAGGATCTGAGGTCCCTCAGGGCATGCAACTATGATCAAGGAATTAGAAATTGCTCCCAACATTCTGATGTGAATTCTACCAATCTGCAGGTGTGAAAATGTTATTATACCAGTATCTCTAGAAAACAGATAAGGAAAGTTTCCCAAGGCTATCTTCTGGCACTGCAATCCACATGGCCTCTTCTCTCCTTGCGTCTCTTGAAGAGGTGAGACTTTTCCAGGCATCTGGGGCACCAGGCGACAGTTATTAATCTTGTCAAAGTTTATACAAAAGGCAACATAAGAAATAGGATATTTAGGATACATAGAGAGGAAAAGAATTAAATGTATCAAATCCAACCCTCCTTTCTTCCATTGAAGATTGGCAGATACACAGATCTGACAATATGTGACAAATACCATATTGCCATTGAGAATATTTATGATTTATATCTGAACTAAGTAAGAATAACTAAGAAATAATAGAAATATAATCAGGTATAAAGTAATACTGTGGAGAAACACAGTAAAAGTATTTTCCCAAATTATGTCTTCTGAAGGAAAATGTTAAATGAATAGTGATATTTTTAATGTCTACAAGCAATTATATCCTCAGATAATATATAATTTGATTTTCAGCAGAATTGTTATTTATCTAGAGTTAAAATTATTAATGTTAACTATGAAGCCAGAATATTTAATAAATGTAATATTGTAATTCTAACAATAAAAACATTAATGGAATATTATTGCATTATTTCTACTCAAGTGGTGTGATGGCAGATAATCAGAATTGTACTAATATCACCAGAATAGTGAGATAATTTAAAGTATCTAAAAATATCTGATTATATAATATGCGCAAAATTTCAAAATTTACTTTCCTAGAAAAAATGTATGGTATGAAAAAGTATAAAGTTGAATTCTTCCTGAACCCAATATTCCTGCTCTTCTAAATTGTGTGAATTTCCTTTTTTTTCTTGCCATATTAAATTTGTGTTTTCCCCCAAATAGTTGAACAAAGGGGGGAAAAGATATAGAATTCCATCTCCCCTTCTTGGTATAAGTGAAACAGCTTTGCTCTAGATTTTGATTACAACATACTGACATCTCTGCCACACATCAGCAGTTTGGTTCATGAATGTCGATGGAGGATGGTGGTGGTAATGTCCTACATATCATGTTATAGTGCAAATAATACCATGAATCATTTATATAATGTTTTGGTACAGCTTGTAATTTTAATCTGTATCATTGGCATGATATCATTTATTGGTTTCTTTGTTTGTTCAATTTCTATGACTGTGCATCTCAGTCAATGAATCTGGGTGACTTACAATTAAGAAAATATATTATGATAAATATATTTTAAAAGACACTTTAAAACAATAAAACATTAAACATCCAATTCAACATACTCAAGAACAAGATATTTGCCCAGTTAGCAATACCGCCAGGAAATGGGCCCTTGGCATATTTAGCACATCAGGCTCAGAAACATACAGGTGAAACTCGAAAAATTAGAATATCATGCAAAGTTCATTTATTTCAGTACTGTAACTTAAAAGATGAATCTAATATATGAGATAGACTCATTACATGCAAAGCAAGATAGTTCAAGCTGTGATATGGCATAATTGAGATGATTATGGCTTAAAGCTCATGAAACCCCCAAATCCACAATCTCAGAAAATTAGAATATTGTGAAAAGGTTCAATATTCTAGGCTCAAAGTGTCCCACTCTAATCAGCTAATTAAGCCATAACACCTGCAAAGGGTTCCTGAGCCTTTAAATTGTCTCTCAGTCTGGTTCAGTAGGAATCACAATCATGGGAAAGACTGCTGACTTGACAGTTGTGCAGAAAACCATCATTGACACCTTCCATAAGGAGGGAAAGCCTCAAAAGGTAATTGCAAAGAAGTTGGATGTTCCAAAGTGATGTTTCAAAGCGCTGTTTCAAAGCACATTAATAGAAAGTTATGTGGAAGGGAAAAGCGTGGAAGAAAAAGGTGCATAAGCAGCAGGGATGACCGCAGCCTGGAGAGGATTGTCAGGAAAAGACCATTCAAAAGTGTTGGGGACTTTCACAAGGACTAGAGTGAGGCTGGAGTCAGTGCATCAAGAGCCACCACACACAGATGGAGCCTGGACATGAACTTCAAATGTCGTATTCGTCTTGTCAAGTCGCTCCTGAACAACAAACAACATCAGAAATGTCTTACCTGGACTAAAGAAAAAAGAACTGGTCTGTTGCTCAGTGGTCCAAAGTTCTCTTTTCTGATGAGAGCAACTTTTGCATCTCATTTGGAAACCAAGGACCCAGAGTCTGGAGGAAGAATGGAGAGGGACACACTCCAAGATGCTTGAAGTCCAGTGTGAAGTTTCCACAGTCTCTGTTGATTTGCTCATCTGCTGGTATTGGTCCACTGTACTTCTTTAAGTCCAGGATCAATGCAGCCATCTACCAGGAGATTTTGGAGCACTTCATGCTTCCTTCCGTAGACGAGCTTTATGGGGATGCTGACTTCATTTTCCAGCAGGATTTGGCACCTGCCCACACTGCCAAAAGCACCAAAACCTGGTTCAATGACCGTGGATTTACTGTGCTTGATTGGCTAGCAAACTCACCTGACCTGAACCCCATAAGAATCTATGGGGCATTGCTAAGAGAAAGATGAGAGATATGAGACTGAACAATGCAAAAGAGCTGAAGCATCCTGGTTTTCCGTAACACTCAGCAGTGCCACAGGCTGATAGCTTCCATGCCATGCCGCATTGAGGCAGTAATTGCTACAAAAGGGGCCCAAACCAAGAAATGAGTACATATGCATACTTATACTTTTCAGAGGTCCAATATTGTTCGATGTACAATCCTTGTTTTACTGATTGTATGCAATATTATAATTTTCTGAGATTGTGGATTTGGCGTTTTCATGCACTGTAAGCCATAATCATCACAATTATGACAAATCATGGCTTGAACTATCTTACTTTGCATGTAATGAGTCTATTCCATGTATTAGTTTCACCTTTTAAGTTGCATTTCTGAAATAAATGAACTTTTTGCACAATATTCTAATTTTTCAAGTTTCACCTGTAAGCAGGTTTTTAGGACTTTATAAAAGTCTCACAAGGTTGGGACCATTGTGATTTCTGAAGGAAGGATGTTGCATAGAGCAGGGGTCACTATAGATAAAGCTCACCTTCTAATCCCCATCAGGTGAAATTCTTTGGTTCGTGGGATCTTCAGCACGCCCATTCTGTTTGATCTAGAGATTCTTGAAAAAAGGTGATCCCTCATTGCTTGGCTGTGTGGCACAATCCTGGAACTGCCAACTAATTCAGTGTGGTCACATGGCAAATGGTGATTGCTTCCAGGATCACACTCCATGGCCCAGCAATGGAGCAGCCTGTCCTCATTCCCTAATCCCAGCTGTAAAGCTCTGCAGATCTTCTAAAAGTACATGCATGGTGAGTAATGTATGGTGAAAAGGAGGTGGGATGTCTTGTAGGATGGGAAGCTAGGACCAGAAGCAGAGCACAGGGGATCTGTGCTAAGCCTCTCAGGCCCTGAGGCATTCCATATTCTGCTTTATGACACACACAGTTGTTTAACAAATGTATCTGGGAAAGCAAGAATGAACATTCATGAGGAAATCATTGCAGTCATGTCAAGGACTGCCTGTAATTCAATAGATTCCAATGATAGAATCAATCCCAATTGTTAAATACATTAGTACTAAGTGCTGATATTATTTCTATTTTTAAACTTCAACCACAATATATTATTCCAGAACATCTTGAAAATATTGTAACCTCTATACAGACTGATAATAAACCTGGACTTGATCTACTCAATTTATCATAAGGGCTTTAAACTAAAATTGAGGGGGGAGGGTGACCTATTTTTAGGATCTCCAGGACCTAATTCCACGCAAAAACCCCTAGGAAGCAAGTCAAATAATGAACTAAGGAGGGATGGAAGGGAAGACAATTTCAAATACCAAATAGGGGACATAGGAAGCATACCCAGAGTTAGGCAAAAAGATCTCAAGTGCCTTTATACAAATGCACAAAGTCTGGGGAACAAACAGGATGAATTTGAACTATTAATATATGAAGGCAGATATGATATAGTTGGAATTACAGAAACTTGGTGGGATTAAACCCATGACTAATAGAAGAATACAAACTGTTCAAAACAACCAGACCCCATAAAAGAAGAGGCGGAGTTGTACTGTATGTACTGTACATATTGCTATGTACAGTACATCATTATATTGCTACAGAAATGCATGAAACCAAAGATGAAAATCTCCTAGAATACATATGGATCAATATATATATAAAAGAATGACATGGCCAAAGGTGTATACTATAAGCCACTCAATCAAGCAGAAATAATAGATGTCCTTTTTGCTAACCAACTAACAAATATATGTAGGAAACACACTATAATAGTAATGGGGGACTTCAATTATCCTGACATCAATTGGAAGACTAATTCCGCACCAAGTGAGAAATCAAATAGGTTCCTGACCAACCTAGCTGACAATTTTGTTGTCCAAAAGATAGAAGAGGGAGCTAGAGGGACTGTTATACTGGCCTTAATTCTTACAAACGGAGAAGTGATAGAGGGAGTTGTAACTGCAGGAACCTTGGGTGAGAGTAACCATGTCATACTAGAATTCAACATGCTTTAATTCAGCAAACATAGTAAACAAATGCTAGAATTCAGCAAACATAGCTTGCAAACACAAGCTATAGAACACAATGATACCAAAATCATAGACTTTAAAAGAGCTGATTTAAACAAACTCAGAGAGGACTTTGGAAAGATTCCTTGGATGAAAATCCTAAAGAGGAAAACAACACAAGAAGTTTGGGAAACTCTGAAAAATATGACAATAAAATTCCACTCTAACACATACCACTGAAAAAGAAAAACAAGAAATCCAAAAAGAAACCAGCATGGCTGATCAAAGATCTCTCTGACAAATTGAAAGACAAAAAGGATAAGTACAAAAATTGGAAAGAAGAACACATAGCTAAAGCAGAATATCAGCAGATAGCCAGAATATGCAAAGATGTGTCAGGAAAGCAAATGTTCAGAATGGACATAGATTTGCAACTAAAGGAAAAGAAAAGAAAATAAGTTTCTTCCAATAAATAAATAACAAGGAAAAAATCAAGGAAACAATCAGTCCACTAAAGTGAGAAGGAAGTAACAGTCAGCAGAGAGAAAGCAATGCTACTTAACTCATTCTTTGCATCACTCTTCACACAAAAAGAAGCAATAGATCAACCTACCAAAAAGATAATTGTAAAAGAAAGACTAGAAATAATAGTTAAAATAAGCCCCCCAAAATTATAAGTGAACACCTGACTGATGTGGATGGATACAAATCACTGGCATCTGATGGATTACATCCCAGAATTATAAAGGAGCTGGCAGATGTCATCGCAAGAACCAGTGTAGCATATCTTTCAAAAATCCTGGAGCACCAGGGAACTACCAGAGGACTGGAAAAGAGCTGATTATGGTTCCAATCTTCAAAAAAAAAAAAGGGGGGGGGAACCAGACCCAGGAAACTATAGACCAATCAGCCTAACATCAATACCTGGGAAGATACTGGAAAAGATAACAAAAAAACAGATCTATCAACATCTAGAAACAAGTAAAATAATAACTAGCAGTCAGCATGGCTTTGTTAAAAACAGATCATGCCAAACCAATATTATTTCATTCTTCAACATAGTGACTAAATTAGTGGACCAGCAAAACACTGTGGATACTTAGACTTCAGCAAGGCATTAGACAAAGTAGACCACAGCTGATTTCTTGATAAGCTAGAAAAAGGTGCGATAGATAGCATCACCACCAGATAGATTTTTAATTGGCTGACAAACCATACTCAACAAGTAGTTCTTAATGGGTCTACATCTACATGGAGGGAAGTAAGCACTGGGATACCACAAAGTTCCATCTTAGGCCTAGTACTCTTCAATATCTTGGCAAGAAAAACCAAAAGTACACTTATATACTGGGTGAAACCAGGTTTAATAGCAGTAACTGTGAGAGGGATCTTGGAGTCTTAGTGGACAACCAATTAAATATGAGCCAACATTTTGCAGTGACAATCAAAAAAGCTAATGTCATTGTTTTGTTCGGAAAACACACGAGGTAGACCGGGTTCCAACAACAAATACTTTATTCTTTAACTAGTCAGTAAATAGGAACACTTGGCTGAAGCCGAGGCCAGCCTTTTATACAGGCTGGCTTGCCTGCTTGCAGCCAATGGCAGTTGCTTAAATTTGCCACCTTTTAGCAGCTCTTTGGATTGGTTCCTAGTGAACAAATCCAATGCTTAGTTTATTTGACCCATCAGGTTTGCAGATTTGGAGTCACCCACTTTACATATAGAACACCCCTCCCCTCTTAGTTCAGTCCTACGTGGTGACGTAGTCTCGCAGGTAGGCGGGGCTTTTCCGGACTCGACTTGCACGGTTCATTCTTAGTGAAGTCTTCGACCGGTTCGGATGGGGCTGCTGTGTCGTCCGTTCTTCTCCCTGGAACCGTCTGGAAGGGTGAGTCAGCCATTTTACCGCCGCCTGAGTTTCTTAGGCTGGCAGTTTTGCCGCTCCCTCCCGTTTCCTCTGGGCAGGTCGAGCTGACCTGGCTGGCCCCTTCCGATGGGCTCTTCACGCAAGTCTCTCCAAACAGTGAGTCTTTTATTTGTTCTTTTTGATTATATGTTTCATTGGTTTTGGTTTTAAACAGTTCTTTATTTACTTCTCGCCTTTCCCCCCCCCACCTTGGTTTGCAATTCATCGGTTTTGTCGGTGAATGGTTGTAAGTCTGTGGTTCTCTCTATAATTCAGGATTGAAGCTGGTCTATGTGCCGCTTCCATTCCCTGCCATCCTCTATTATTAATCGGTAGGATTTGGGGCCTGTGATTTGGGTAATCTGTCCTGGTAGCCATACCGGGTCCCCGGTGAAGTTTTTAGCGTATACTAAATCGCCTATTTTGAATTGTCTAAGCCGTGTAGAGGAGTCAGGGGGGTTTTCTGGAGTAAAATTTGGGTGTAACCTATCAAGGTGTGATCTTAACTTCCACCCCATAAGTAATTCTGCTGGGGACTTGCTGGTTATGGTACTGGGCGTTATGTGCTGGAGTGTGAGCAAACAGTTTACTTTCTGTTGGACATCTCCAGCGTCCATTCTTTCTAAACCTTCTTTAGTAAACCGGACCATTCTCTCAGCCCTGCCATTCGCAGCCGGGTGAGCCGGCGCGGTTAGGGCATGTCTTATACCTAGGGAGGCTAGGTATTGCTCAAATTGTATGCTGGTTAGCTGTGGCCCATTATCTGAGACAAGAACATCCGGTATGCCATGGGTGGCAAAAAGGTTGTCCAGCTTTTTAATTACAGCTTCTGTTGTCGTTGATGGCATAACTTTTACTTCAAGCCAATTCGAATAGGCATCAACGACAATCAGAAAGGTATGCCCCTTGGTAGGACCCGCGAAATCAATGTGTATTCTTGACCAAGGTCCCTGAGGGGTTTCCCAGTCCTTAACGGGTGGTTTTGGTGGGGACGGTCTAATTGCCTGGCATTTGTTGCACGAGCTTACCCAATACTCTACGTCCTTATCAATACCCAGCCACCAAACATAACTTCTAGCAAGGCTTTTCATCTTAACCATTCCCGGGTGCCCTTCATGTAACAACCTAAGTACCCTGGGTTGTAATTTGGCAGGGATTACCACCCGATCACCCCACAACAAACACCCCTTTTGGATTGAAAGTTCAGTCTGTCTGGACTGGAAAGATTTAAAGTTTTCAGTTTTTTGATTCTCCGGCCAGCCTTTACCTACCCAGCTAAGAATGCGGGCAGTCAATGAGTCTTTCGCGGTGGCTCTGGCGACATCATAAGCTGATATGGGTAGATCGGGGCAAGTCTCAATTTGTAGTGTTGTCATCGCTGGTGCCGGGTCTTCATCGGTTGCTGGTAAGGGTGCTCTGCTCAAAGCGTCCGCATGGGAAATTTGTTTCCCTGGGCGATGTGTCAGAGTGTAGGAATAAGCTGCTAGGAACTCTGACCATCTAGTCATTCTTGGGGACAGTATCTTAGGTGTTGGCTTGTTTCCCGCCAAAATCCCCATCAGCGGTTTGTGGTCTGTTATGATTTGAAAAGTCCGCCCATATAAGTACTCGTGGAAGCATTTTACTCCAGCGACAATTGCTAGTGCTTCCCTGTCTAATTGGCTGTAATTCTGCTCAGTTTTGGACAGAGACCTAGAGTAATATGCGACGGGTGCTTCTCTGCCATCAGGTAGTTGGTGGCTCAGGATGGCACCTACTCCGTATGGTGAGGCGTCGCAGGTCACTCTTAATGGCAGTGTGTTGCTAAATTGGATGAGAACGTTTGTTGATGTTAGCAAGCTTTTAATATTTTGGAAGGCTTTTTTTTCTTTGTAACCCCAAGTCCAAGTTGCCTTCTTGTCTAGCAGACGGTGTAACGGTTCTGCTATAGTGGCCTTGTCTGGCAGGAACACATTATAAAAATTAATTAGTCCTAAAAATGCTTGTAGTTCGGTTTTATTTCTTGGTTCAGGTGCGTCTTTGATTGCTTTAACTTTTTTGTCTGTAGGGTGGATACCCTCTCCGTCTATTAAGTAGCCCAGGAATTCGACGCTATTCTTAATTAAACAGCACTTTTCTCTTTTTACCTTGAGGCCAGATTCCCTAAACTTAGTTAATACTTCTTTGAGTCTTTTCCTCAATTGAGTTTCATCTCTGGCCAAGATTAGGACATCGTCAAAATAGGGAACGACTCCTTGTATGCCATTTAGGAGGCGTTCCATCAGACTCTGGAAAATGCCAGGGGCCATGCTTACTCCAAATTGGAGCCGGTGACATTTGAATGCGCCCTTATGGGTGACTATAGTCTGTGCTTCTGCTGTTTCTGGGTCCACTGGGAGTTGTTGATAGGCTTGTGCCAAGTCGAGTTTAGCAAAAACTTTGCCCTTTCCCAGGGAGTGAAGCAAAAGTTGGACTACTGGCACCGGGTATGCACTTGGTTGTAATGCGTGGTTCAGGGTAGCCTTATAGTCACCACAGATTCTAATGGACCCATCAGGTTTTATGGGTGTGACAATAGGCGTTTCCCACTTGGCATGGTCCACAGGTTCTAACACCCCTTGGGCTATTAATTTGTCCAGCTGTTCCTCTATTTTTGCCTTTAGTGCAAAAGGAACTCGCCTGGCTTTTATTCTTCGTGGGGCTATTTGGGGGTTTAGATTGAAAGAAATGGGATTTCCCCGATACTTGCCAAGTGAGCCATCAAAAACGTCCTGGAATTTTCGGATGAGGTCGTCTTCCCAGCCGGTTGTAGTCACTCGATCGACCCCGGTCATCCCGATGCCCAATGGCGCGAACCATTCGATGCCCAGGAGGCTTGGTCTGTCTTGGTCGACTATGGTCAGCGGAAGCACCTTGACGTGATGTTTGTAGCCGACTCGGAATTGTCCCATGCCTACCACAGGGATTTGGTTTCCCTGATAGTCCTTGAGGGTTAGGTGCTGCTTCTTCAATTCTTTGGGTTTGATACCTGGGACTAGCTGTTTTATTGTGTCCCACGATACAATGGAGAGGAAGGACCCCGAGTCCACTTCCATCTTGCAGTGTTTTCCTTCGATTTTCACGATGACTTTAATTTTTTTTCCACTTTCCGTCTGAGCGCTCTGTATAATGACAGTTTGGTGTTTATTGGCTCGCTTCTCTTGTTGCCACTTTCTCTCGGCTCGTTTAGGCTCGGCTCGTGTTGGGGAATTTCTGCGTCTCGTCGGGCTGTAGTATTTTTTGTTCCTGCAGACCTTCTCGATGTGCCCTCATTTTTTGCAATGCCGGCAGATGGCATCGAGAAATCTGCATTCGGCTCGGGGATGGTTTCCTCCGCTTTTTTAAGTTTGACACCATCAGAGCGTAGTGTGCTTTGAGGACTCTTTGCAATTCTGTCCACATTAGTTGTTTAACGTCTCGGGGCTTCGCAAGGGCCTTTGCCATCTTGAAAACTGTTGACCCACAGTGCGTCAGGAATACAGCTCTCTTGCGTTGCTCTGAAATGTCTTCCATTTCATTGCTCTCCAAATACATTTGGAAGCGATCTGCATAGGAATCCCAATCCTCTTCATTGGGATTGAAGGGTGCGGGTGGTGCGTTGTTTCCAGACATCTTGGTTGTCATCTGGACTTCTTATCACCGCGTGCAGGTTTTTTCCGTTCAGGACGATCCCACCTTCGTCGCCAGTGTATTGTTCGGAAAACACACGAGGTAGATCAGGTTCCAACAACAAATACTTTATTCTTTAACTAGTCAGTAAATAGGAACACTTGGCTGAAGCCGAGGCCAGCCTTTTATACGGGCTGGCTTGCCTGCTTGCAGCCAATGGCAGTTGCTTAAATTTGCCGCCTTTTAGCAGCTCTTTGGATTGGTTCCTAGTGAACCAATCCAATGCTTAGTTTATTTGACCAATCAGGTTTGCAGATTTGGAGTCACCCACTTTACATATAGAACAGTCATCCTAAATTACATTAACAGAGGGATACAATCAAGATCAAGTGGGGTACTAATACTACTCTATAAAGCCTTAATAAGACCACACCTAGAATACTGCATCCAGTTTTGGTCACCACAAACCACCACAATCAAGGAGACACTGGACTGCCATCTGTCAGAAATGGTGTAAGGTTTCCTACTTGGGTGGGAGATTGGCAGGAGTGGGATTTTTACCATTTCGGACCCATTTGGGTGAACTGGATGTTAAAGTTACATCTGGTTCACTGAACCAATATTTCAACCAACCAGCTGGCCCTGCCCACCCCACCCTCCCAAGAGTCTTCACCTGGCCCATTTTTGATAGAGGTAAGTGCAGGGTCCGCTTAGAGGCTCAGAGTGGGGGGGAAATGGGCCTTCCGGAAGCCCAGAAACAGACCTGTTTCCAGCTTCTGGAAGGCCTCCAGAGCCCAGGGGAGGCCATTTTTGCCCTCCCAGAGGCCCGGGAGAAGCCTTCGGATCCTTGGGAAGGTGAAAAATGGCCCTCCCAAAAGTACCAGAAATTCAGAAATGGGCTTATTTCCAGCTTCCAGGGGGCCTCCAGAGACTTGTGAGGCTGTTTTTGCCCTGCCAGAGGCCCCGGGAAAGCTTCCGGACCTTTGGAAGGGGAAAAATTCCCCCCCCCAGGTTCTGGAGGCCCATTGGAAACCAGAAACAGGAAGTTCCAGTAGGCCACGCCCACCCAGCAAATGGGCAGCAAACCAGTTGCTGGGATTTTTGAATCCCATCCCTTGAGATTGGTCCAGATGACCTAGATAGAAGATCTCTTCCAACTCTGTTAATCTGAAACCATTAGCATTTGACAGAATCATGTAATTCAATTGTTTATGATTTTAATCTGGAACCAAAAAGTTCTATACAGTATAACCTATTAGAAACATGTTAGGAAGCCATTTTGGGCAATGCATTTTTTTCAAAATGTTTCTCCTATAATTGATATTATTGATAATGTCAGCCAGACTAATTTTAAGCTTTGTAGCACATCTGAAGTAACTGATTTTTTCCAACTATATTTCAAATATTTCCACATATTACATCTAATTCTGTATTAATATTTATACAATAAAAGTGCACATATATGCCATACAATTGATGCTTACCTCACTAGGATATAACTTCTTTCTTTTTTAAAAAGTGTACTTTTAAAAAATATAGCTACTTCCATTCCCTCCCCCCATTCTTTTAGATCACACTGCTCTTCTTCCTCTTGATTTCTTTAAAATTTTGCAGGTAGTAGCTATTCACAAACCAAAAGTTGATACAAGAATTTGGAGAATTTGGGGGGAGAACAATAAGGTCAACCTGCATATATAGAGAACTGAGATAAGGAGTTAATGAGTGACATGCCAAAATAGAGGAAGAAGTCTTTCATGTAACTTCTAACATGAATTCCATTGGTTTCATTTCTCCCAGCATATCTGTCTTTGAGAGATCAGAGAGAAATGGACAATAAGGAATATAGGATGAGAATTTGAATACATCAGGAAGATTTTAACAGAATATTCCCCCTGCCCTGTTTTCCTCTTTTCTTAGACTAGAAAGTTGAACATCACATTTATTGCCAAATTTTACACATTTGATTTTGTAATAATTTATCAAGTTTAAATAGAAGAAATATTGATATTATTAAATAACAATAATATTGATATTAATAATATTGATATTAATATTAATAATGATATTATTATTTATATAATAGTACTTAAGTTTTAGCTAAATAAATTAAATAACAACAACCTGATCTGATTTTTAAGCCTCTTATACGCAGCTTACCTCAGTAACATAAAAAAACTAAAAGAATTCCTGGGCAAAGGTCAAAAATACAGTTTTCTTTTAAGAGCAGAAGGCTAACAATTCCTCACTGACAACAATAAAATTTTAAGGCAAACTACTTAGTCCCAGTACATCAGTCCCACTATTACCAGATATTCCCTGGAAAGCAGAAAAACATTAATTCCCCGTGGAAGTGTGTGAATGGAGATGAAAGTCAACAAACAGCTTTTGTCTACATCAAATTATGTGCAACGAAACCACTTTTTATGATAGAAAATAATAAAATGGTTTTTCATTTGCAGTAATAATAGGAAATATAGTAATATAGGGAAATATAACATTAAAAGTTGGTATGGTACTTGACAGCACTGGGGCCTAACAAGTATCACAAAGAAAGAAATTTTATGCTGTCAGACCTGCCTGGACTTCTCTTTTAAGCAAGAAAAATTCTCAACTACATTTATAGTGAAAGGTATACTTTACTAAAAGCAAAGTGGTTAATTTTCCCCCATCCAATTCCTCCCCATTGCTGGTCCCTGATTGTCCAATTATATTTGAATAAATTGTTTTGGGAACTGTCCCTTCAACAGTGGGTTGGTTGGTGAGCCATTGCATTCCATTACCAGTGCTCCGTCCCCTCATAGTTCATGTAGCTATCTGACAATTCCAGAAAAGGAACCTAAAAGTTGTAGGTTCTTGAGAGATGTTGTAATTGGGAAGTAATAAGACAGATTATTATGGGACACTTCATTGACTTTCGAGATATGAAGTGCTGCACATTCTTATGCAACAGAAAATATGACATAACACTTGTCTAGTCTTCAAGTACATTTTAATGCAATAATTACTCTTCAGAAATTAAAAAAATAAATTTCAAGGAAGCTATTTTCTGGCAATGTGGAAAATAAGTCTAAGTGCTATTAATATTATCCCTTAAAAATTATATGTTGACTGGGATGGTTTGGGATTGAAATAGAACACACTTGATAAGTATTGTCCTGCCTTGAACATTTTCCAAAAGTTTGCATGACATATTTTTCCTAATGTGTCTTTCTGCATATGAATTGCAATCTAGTAGGAGGCTCCTGCTGCAGGGGAAACAGGGTGGGACAGAGAAATGTGAGCAGCGGAAGTCATAATTTTAATAGATCTATTCTGAAGAATCTAAAGCAATGGTAGCAAGCTACAATATAAAATAAGTAATATGATGGGATTGTGCACTTGTGTTATGAAATCTGAAAGAAGTATTTGATGCTCTTTTGATGCATAAATTGTCATTTATTACCCCTCAAATGCCCAGGGGATCACAAAAATTAATACCATGGAACCATGGTTCATATATTACCTGAGATCCAAATTTCTTTTCATAAAGAAAGCTAGGTATTCTTCAAAGACTTCCTCTTGCAAGAAAAGAAAAATCAGGGTTTCCCTGCACTTAAGTGCAGCAATATTGCTAGTGAAATCTAAATTTCTTACCAACCAGAACCTGGTTCCATCTCCCAACTCTTTCGTACACACATAAATATGACAAAGAGGGCATGCCAAGCAGATGTCTTATATTACTGTCCACCAATCCTTAAGACAGAAATTCTATTTTGCCACAGTAATGAGGTAGTAATGAGATGATTCGACCTAAAGCCCATGTCACACAGCACCAACGGATGGAAAGAGGTTGAAAAACGGAGAGAAACACATGCCATCCGTTGGTTAACGCGATGCATCTGTTCTGTACTCACTAGGTCCGTTTTTCATACATTCTATCCGTCCAGAATCCGTCTACTGACATTTCATCCGCTCAAAAAGTTTTGTGCAGCTCAAAACTTTTTGAGCGGATAAAGTATCCAACACGTCCATTACTCATCTGCTACACATACGGGGAACATCCGTTATACGTCTGTCATCATCCGTTACGTATCCGCTATATCCGCTAGGTATCTGCTGTGTATCCGCGCAACTCAAATCCGCTCCAGTGGAAAATGGACACAGGGAGGAAGCGAAATGGATGCAGAATGGACACGCGGTGTTAGTAGCACAGATGTAGAAAGGATGAAAGCGGATGCAGCTTGCATACAAAGCATTAAAATGGAAAAAACATTAGTATAGGGGACGTATCTTGGATATTCAGGATGTCTGCAGGATGTCTAGAGGATGCAAAAGGACACCTAGCGGAAAACCTATATTTCCTATAAAAAGGGGGAGAAATCACCTGGATCTCACTTTCAGTCCAGCAGCCCTGTGGTGCAGACCTCTTCAGCATTCATCTTGCTCTTGCTCTTCCACAGCATCCAGTCATCTCCACCATGGATCATCACACACTCCTTTTGGTAGCCGCCATCATTCTACAACAGTTTGAAGCCCTCTACAGGCTCTTTCACCAGTTCTACGCGAAGAAAAGGAGGCATCCAAAAAGTGTCTGGGTCCGAAAATGGATCGCGAGAAAAGCCGAGTACGGACTGTATAACAAGCTGATGGTGGAGCTGAGGAACGAAGACACTCGTGCATTCCAGAACTTTATGAGGATGCTGCCAGCCAAGTTTGATGAAGTTGTGGAGCGGCTGAGACCCAGGTTGACCAAGGCAAACACCAACTTCCATCCCAGCCTGGACCCTGGGCTGAAGGTGACACTGCACCACCTGGGCTCTAGGACCACATACAGGAGCATGCAGTACGGCTGGAGGGTGCAACACAACACCATGAGCATTGTGGTCAGAGAATTGGTGCAGGCCATCATTGAAGAATACAAGGAGGAGCTCCTCCAGTGCCCCTCCACTGAAGAAGGCTGGAAGAAAGTTGCAGAAGAGTGGTATCAGAAGTGGAACTTCCCCCACACCGTTGGAGCCATAGATGGGAAGCACGTGGCCTGCAAAGCTCCAGCCAAGTTGGGGTCCACTTATTTCAACTACAAGGGCTTCTTCAGCATCATCCTCTTCGCCATGGTCGATGCTGACTACAAGTTCATGAACATCGATGCTTCAGACAATGGGTAATCTTCAGATGCCCAGGTATACAACGCCAGTCACCTCAAGGATGGGCTGGAATGCAACCTCATCATGGGCTTCCCAGATCCAGACCTCCTGCCCAACGACACACAAGATGTGCCCTACTTCATCGTGGGGGATGACGCCTTCTCCCTCAGAACCTACCTCATGAAGCCCTACACCTCCAGATGCCTCACCCGTGAAGAGAGGATCTTCAACTACAGGCTGTCCAGGGCAAGGCGGGTGGTGGAGAGCGCCTTTGGCATCCTGGCCAACAGGTTCCAGGTACTTCTCACTACCATGCAGCATCACCCAGAGACCATGAGGAACATCGTGGAAGCTTGCTGCATCCTGCACAATCTCATACGCACCCACTACCCAGTGTTGCAGAACAGACTTGTGGACCACCAACAAGGCAATGGGGACATGGAGCCTGGTGAATGGAGGCAAGGGCGAAACCTGATAGATACTGTGGATGTGCAAGGCCCCAACAGAGCTTCACATGAAGGGAAGAAGCAGCACAACCTCCTGAAACACTGGTGCAACTCCCCACCTGGAGCAGTGGAGTGGCAAGACAGGATGGTAGATGCTTAATGGATGCTTCCTTGAGCCTGTCTCATCACACTGATGAGATTGTGCCATGTATGTTGAGTGGCCCTATAATGAACAGGGCATTTAATAAAGAGTTGTGTTTCTGTTGAAATGTGCTGATGAATGATTAAATTGTTATTAATAATAAAGGGCCATAGGTGTGGCACCTGGGAGGGTGGACCATATAGTCCCACTATGCTTGCACTGAAGGTTTATCTCTCCCACAGCTATTACCCATCCCACAGGTATCCCTGCCCATTCCACAGCTATTACCCATCCCACAGGTATCCCTGCCCATCCCACTGCTATCCTAACCCATCCCACAGCTATTACCTATCCCTCCAGTATCCCTGTCCATCCCACAACTATTACCCATACCACAGGTATCCCTGCCCATCCCACTGCTATCCTTACCCATCCCACAAGAATGCAAAGGCTTAAACCATTTCTAAAAGTTTCCACCAAGACTTTATTGACCAAAAGAACTGAACCAAGTGTGTGAAGCAAAGATAAACTTTATTAATAACAAACTGTAAAGATAAAGTCAACAGGTAGCAACCCAGTCTCTGGCACTCTTCTCAGTCACTCTGAGGCGTGCCCATAGTCTCAGTGGGAAGGGTCCAGGTGCTGTGGAGGTGGCTGCTGCTGGAGTGCTTGTCTGATCCCCCACATCATCAGCTCCTCCAGAAGCATAAGCAGGAGAAGCTGCTGCTGGAGTGCTGGTCTGAGGCGCCATTGGGGTGCCTGGCCCTGAGAGTACAACAGGGGATGGTGTGTGGAGGAAGCTCTCAGAGAGCTGGCTCAGTCACATGATGTTGAGAGCCCCTTCTTCCATGACATGGGGTGTCAGTCCCAAGACCGATGACAGATGTTCTGAGGCCGGGCTTGGCTGTGGGGTGGAGGAAGGAGGAGTGTAGTGGGGCTGTCTGTTCTGCAGCTGAGCGAGGTGAGGCATGGGTGGCATCTGTGGCCTGGGTGGCATCTGTGGTGTGGGTGGCATCTGTGGTATGGGTGGCATCTGTGGCATCGGTGCCATCTGTGGCATCGGTGGCATCGGTGGTGTCGGTGGCATCGGTGGTGTACGATGTACCTGTGCCTGGACTGGGAAGGGCTGCTTGTGCTGCTGGAACTCCTGGTAGCCATAGCCTTGGTAGGTGAGGGCCTGTGGAAAGCCTTGGAAGGGCTGTAACATCACCTGGGGTGGAGGAGCAGGCCTGGACTGGGTCGGAGCAGGTTCAGCTGGGCCTGGAGGGTTGTGCAGAAGACCTGTGATCCTCTCCTTTATCACCTGGTACTGTGATTTGGACATGTCCATGAGGGTCTGATTGACGTAGGTGAGGAAGGGCTTTCGGTTTGAGGATGGTATGTCGGTGTGTACCAGCTGAGAGAGGAGATCTATGCTGTTTTTGATGGTGTCCCTGATCTCCAGCAGAACAGTGTGGCTCTGCCCCTTCTGGCTGCCTCTCTGCCTGCTTTCTGTGGAGGTGGAGCTGGGGGTGGGTATGGGTTGGTCTCTGGTGTCAGTGTCCTCTCCTTGCTCCCACTGCATCAGGGGATCCTCCATGTGCTCCGCCATGGGGATTGCAGCTGTCGGGGGGTCTCCATCGTGGGGCGCTCACAGATACCTGCCTGGACACAGGAGCTGACTCTTGGCCAGAAGAGGACTGGCTCACTGTGGGCTGCCTGAGAGAGAGGGTAGACAGAGGGGCTGCTCCTCGGTGGTGGACCTCACCCTCCAAGAAGCTGCACTTGGCCATCACATAGGTCTCCCGGTTGGTGAGCTTGACCGCGGCCTGGCCAGACTTCTTGAGGTGCAGCTTCCTGTACCAGGAGTGCATGTGCTTCCACTACCCAAGGAGGTTCTCTGAAGTGTAGCCCAGGCTCTCCGCCTTCTCTCTCCAAGCCGCCTGCTTCCTCTTGGTGTTTTGATAGAGCCTGTGTCCCTTCCGCCACAGGTACTCGTTCTCCCTCAGCCATTCGAGCACCTCATCCTCATGTTCCTCTTCGATTGAGTACTGCCTCCTCTCCCTATCTCACGTATGCCTCTTCCTCCCTCTGACAGGGCCTTCTGGGCCCTCATCAGAAGGGCTTTGAGGTTCTAGGGGCAGGTCCACCACACGACCACCACCAGCAGCAACAACAACAGCAGCAACAAAAGCAGCACCAGGAGCACCAGCAGCACCAGCAGCACCAGCAGGACCAGGATCAGCAGCAGCAGAGTAAGCACCAGCAGAGTAAGCACCAGCAGAAGCACCAGCACTAGGAGCAGCACCAGCAGAGTAAGCACCAGCAGAAGCACCAGCACCAGCACCAGGAGCAGCACCAGCAGAGTAAGCACCAGGAGTAGTGCCAGCAGAGTAAGCACCAGCAGAAGCCCCAGAACCAGCAGAGTCAGCCCCAGCAGCAGAAGCCCCAGCAGAAGCAGCGCCAGTGGGTGGGATGGTGGCCCTGTCCTTCTTGCCAGGGCTGGCAGAAGATGGCACAGGCTTCCTCTTCTTCCCCATGGTTGTTGGCTGGAGATGTGTCTAGCAGCAGGTCTTTCCTCTGAATGGTGACCTGCTTGCGAGCTGCATCCTTTTATATCCGCGGGGCTGATGCAATGCATCCTCCCCGCATGTGCAGTGAACGCTTTGCATCCGCTAGGCACCCGCTAGGTATCCGCTTTGCATCCGCTCCTTCCGCTGTGTGTCCGCTTCGCTGTGCTCCCCTGGAAGCCCTGCGGATGTGCCATCTGCTTCCATCTGCTTCCATCCACTTGGCTTATGTGGAGCATCCGCTTTACATCCTGGCTACATCCTCTCTCCATCCGTTCCTTTCCGTTGTTGTCCGCTCTCTTTATGCAAATTTGGGTCACTTTTGAGAGTGGATAACAATGGTTGGAAAATTTTCTCGTCCGCTGTGTCCTTTTTACATACTTTTTGCATCCGTCGGCCTATGTGACAAGGCCCTAAAAGCCTTTGATTCAGTGGTCCATGACAAACTACTCCTAAACCTAAAATCTTATGGTATCTCTGGACAACTGCATAACTGAATAGAAGCATTCCTGTCAAACAGACAACAAATGGTCACAATTGGGAACATCCTATCAAATTCTGTACCTGTCAACAGTGATGTCTCCCAAGACAGTGTTCTAGAACCAACTCTTTTCATACTCTACATTAATGACCCCTGTGATCATATCAAGAGCAACTGCGTTCTCTTCGCTGATGATGTAAAGCTATTCAACATCACAGACAATACTGCTACCCTTCAAAAGGACCTTGCCTCTGTATCAGAATGGTCAAACAAATGGCAACTTCAAATTTCAACAAATATATGCTCTGTCTTACATGTTGGAAAAAAAAATCAGAAAATAAAATACAGGCTGAATAGTCAAGACCTTGTTGATGATCCAACCTCTGTCAAGGATCTTGGAGTACTCATCTCTCATGATCTAAGTGCTAGAGCCCACTGTAACTACATAGCCAAAAAGGCATTAAGAGTTGTTAGCCTAATCTTATGTAACTTTTTCTCTGGTAATATTATACTACTAACTAGAGCATACAAAACATTTGCTGGACCAATTCTCGAATACAGCTCATCAGTCTGGAACCCACATTACGTATCTGATATTAACACAGTTGAGAATGTCCAGAAATATTTCACAAGAAGAGTTCTCTACTCCTATACTCGTTGCAGAATACCTTATGCCACCAGACTTGAAATTCTAGACTTAGAAAACCTAAAACTAGGCTGCCTTAGATCGGATCTAAGTATACGATATATAATCATACATTGCAATGTCCTACCTGTCAATGAATACTTCAGCTTCAACCATAACAATAAAAGAGCAAACAATAGATGCAAATTCAAGGTTAATCACACCAAACTTGATTGCAGGAAATATGACTTCAGCAGCAGAGTGGTCAATGTCTGGAATACTCTCTCTGATTCTGTGGTTTCTTCCCCAAACCCCAAAAACTTTAACCTTAGACTGTCTACTATTGACCTCACCCCTTTCCTAAGAGGTCTGTAGGGGGCGTGCATAAGCGTACCAACGTGCCTACTGTTCCTGTGCTATTTTTTTCTTTTCTTTTTCTTATATGTATCCATGTATTCATAACTATGTTCTTACTGATACCTATTATCTTGTAAGCAATTGACAAACCAAATAAAATAAAAATAGTGTTGCAATACAGTGGTAGTATTCAAATTTTCTTAGTACTGGTTCTGTGGGCGTGGCTTGGTGGGTATGGTGTGGCTTGGTGGGCATGGCAGGGAGAGGATATACTCCAAAATCTCCATTTCCACCCCACTCCAGGGAAAGGATACTGTCAAATCCCCATTCCCTCCCCACCTGTCAGCCTTCAAGAATCCTTCTCCTGGTTGTCTTTCTGACTGCCATAGAAATGGGGGGAGGGAAGATTAATTGGGTTTTGTGCGGGGGGGGGGAAGAGTGCTGGAGGCTTGAGAAGGTGAACTGCAAAACTTGGGAAAACTTTCTTGACTATGCTTACTTGCTTACTGTGCAGCTGTAGCTTCTTATCTATCTAGGCCAAGGTCAACTGTCCTGTTGAGCCAGATGTCTGAAACACCACCAGAAGACGCCCCACATTACATTATACACATCTCAGACTGGATGGCCAGTTTGAACTATTGGGGTGGGAACATTGGCATAACTTTCTACATGTGATTTTTGTGCCTATTGCCTCAGATCTTGTATTCCTCTGATGCTACCATATCAATTTTCAGGAAAAGTCCTTTCTCTAAAACAATGGAGTCTAAGGTTTTCTTTCTTGGATTTTGAATAGAGCCTCACTTTATACAAGATCTGTGTATTGCCATCCCATCCAGATATTAATTTCTTTTATCTTCCAAGGGGTTCTGAGAACAATGTTTAACTCAACCAGCAATCAAGAAGATCTGGGGACTGTTGGACACACAACCTCACTGTTTCTTGATGTGGAAGAGGAGACCAAATTGCTGGCAGGCTGCAGATTGGAGAAAAACCGGCTGTCCAACCCAAGTGGTTTTTGGGAGTCGGATGGAAAGCACCGGAAGAAACCCCTTCCAGGATGACAAACTACCAGGCAACATTGGGGAGAGAAGGCTTGGCAGGAGGAAAACTGAAAAGATCTGCTAGCATAAGCTTCACATCTCTTAAATGAGGCTATGGAGGGATGCAGACCCAAAGAAAGGTATGAATTGCTGACCCATTAAGAAGCTGGGAGAGAGAGGAGGGAGGCAGAAGCAATGGGCACTCAGCCAACCATCCCCTTAACTCAGCCCAGGTGTCAGATCAGTGTATCTGTCATTTCTTCAACGGAAGAAGAAGAAAAAAAAAAGGGGGGGGAAGAGACTGATTTTTAAAAAATCCTTTTTGATGTAACCTGAATATATTTAATCTTATATTGAATTTGTATAACCTACATATGATACAATGGAGGGATGAAACCCACCTACATATGATACAATGGAGGGATGAAACCCAGATGGCCGGAACCTATCATCTCTGAGAAAGACAGCCAGGAGATGAAGAAACCATAAAAATTCCACAGTGAGATGTGTCCTGGGAAACTCTGGAAAAGATCATTCTAAAAAGGGGGTGGGGAAATTAGGTATGCCCTGGGAAACTCTGAAAAAGATCATTCTAAAAAGGGGGTGGGGGGAATTAACATGTTGGCTCTTTGTTTTACTCAAGACACATCAAGATAAGGGGAGAGGTTTTAAACTCCTTTATCTATCTCTGCATGCCTGAAGACCTTAGATGCTACTTTTAACCCCTACATGAATTGTCTCATCTCAATAAAGGATTCCACTTCATACGTTTTGATACATTTTCAGAAGTTCATTCTAGTTGATTGAATGGGAAAAGTTCTGTAGTCTGATATAAAGCAGCGTCTGCAATAGAGGTGAGCCAGAGAGGATAAAAAAAAAAAAAAAACCTTCACTTTACCGAGGGACCCTGCAAAAAAGGAAAATGTCTGAGTACAGCAAGGACCAAGGGGAAGCTGAATGCTGGGGAGAAACGATGACAGTTACTCAGCCAGATACTGACTCGGTGCACTCCAACAAAGATAGCGAAGCTGCCTACGAAACCTCCACAAAGCCCCAGTGATCTATAGGCATAGGAAAGAGAGACAGCTGGGACAGAAGAACCAGGGGAGTAATCCTCACCTGGTGTAATCATACATCCGGGTGGAAATTAGAGCTGGAGGCCCTATCGGATCAGGAAGAATGGGACGAGGAGCCACCAGCTGATGACCAACTGAGACAGGACATAAATTGCCTCGTGAGAGAAGCACTGGAGAACCTCAGGGATCCCGAGTACGATTTGGCACCCTGGCCCTTGAAGGGGCAGCAGCCAGATGGATGGTGATGCTCCACAATGTCAATGTCCCAGAATTAAGGAACCTCAACTGCTTCATGACAGCCCTACGCCACCACTTCGTAGACCCTTTTGCTGATAGAAGAGCCCTAAGCATTCTGCTTAGAGTGAGTTTAGGGCTTCCACATTCACTTTCAGTGGTTTTCAGTTTCAACATTGTATTAGAGAATGGTAAAGTCTGAAACGCAGCAGTCAATTTATTATTTTCCATGGAGCATTAAGCTTTTGAGTGGATATTTTTAAGACCTGACAATCAATCCCAAATTGTAAAATAAATGAAATATTATTTATGAATCTATGTTGTGAAATAAAGGGTGTCATTTAATGTCAAGGATTTTTATTATTAAGACTTTTAGTTAGTTGGTTGTTTTTTCTAGACAATAAGCATATTTAAAACTGAATTTAAATATTGAAAAAGAACAAGAACTAATTAGGGGAATACATTGGAAAATGAAAACGACAGGTTTAGAATATATGCTAATTTTTTTTTTCTTTTAACTATAAATGTGTTCCTCTCGTCTGCATCTGTGCTGAAAAACAAAAGTAGTTTTATAGTAGTTATAGAAGATAAAAAACTAATTGATTAATGCAAATACAAATTATTAGTTATGAGAATATAGATCAAAATCAGGCAGACTATATTTAGCTATGTCATCAATTTTGCTTTCTTCTTTTGACAAGAATTTGCCAACAGTGAGTACATAAATGGTTAGAGTTCTCTTTTGCTAAAATGCTGGTGCTGCTGGTGCTGCTGGTGCTGCTTTTGCTGTTGCTGCTGCTGTTCTTGCTGCTGCTGGTGGTGGTGTGGTGGAGCAGCCCCGAGAACCTCGAAGCCCCTCTGATGAGGGCCCAGAAGGCCCTGCCAGAGGGAGGAAGAGGCATGCGTGAGATAGGGAGAGGAGGCAATACTCAATCGAAGAGGAACATGAGGATGAGGAGCTCGAATGGCTGAGGGAGAATGAGTACCTATGGCAGAAGGGACATAGGCTCTATTGAGACACCAAGAGGAAGCAGGCGGCTTGGAGAGAGAAGGTGGAGAGCCTGGGCTACACTTCGGAGGTCCTCCTCGGGTGGTGGAAGCACATGCACACCTGGTACGGGAAGCTGCACCTCAAGAAGTCTGGCCAGGCTGCGGTCAAGCTCACCGACCGGGAGACCTACGTGATGGCCAAGTGCAGCTTCTTGGAGGGTGAGATCCGCCACCGAGGAGCAGCCCCTCTGTCTACCCTCTCTCTCAGGCATCCCACAGAATCAGCTCCTGTGTCCAGGCAGGTATCTGTGGAGCGTCCCACGATGGAGACCCCCCCGACAGCTGCACTTCCCATGGCGGAGTGCGTGTAGGACCCCCTGACGCAGTGGGAGCAAGGAGAGGGCACTTCCACAAGAGACCAACCCACACCCATCCCCAGCTCCACCTCCACAGAAAGCAGGCAGAGAGCAAGACCGGAGGAGCAGAGCCACACTGTTCTGCTGGAGATCAGGGACACCATCAAAAACAGCGTAGATCTCCTCTCTCAGCTGGTACACACCGACATACCATCCTCAAACCGAAAGCCCTTCCTCACCTACGTCAACCAGACCCTCATGGACATGTCCGAATAACAGTACCAGGTGATAAAGGAGAGGATCACAGGTCTTCTGCACAACCCTCCAGGCCCAGCTGAACCTGCTCCGACCCAGTCCAGGCCTGCTCCTCCACCCCAGGTGATGTTACAGCCCTTCCAAGGCTTTCCACAGGCCCTCACCTACCAAGGCTATGGCTACCAGGAGTTCCAGCAGCACAGGCAGCCATTCCCAGTCCAGGCACAGGTTCATCGAACGCCACTGATGCCACTGATGCCACCCACGCCACAGATGCCACCCATGCCACAGATGCCACGCATGCCACAGATGCCACCCACACCTCACCTCACTCAGCTGCAGACCAGACAGCCCCACTACACTCCTCCTTCCTCCACCCCACAGCCAAGCCCGGCCTCAGAACATCTGTCATCGGTCTTGGGACTGACATCCCATGTCATGGAGGAAGGGGCTCTCAACATCACAGGACTGAGTCAGCTCTCTGAGAGCTTCCTCCACACACCATCCCCTGTTGTCCTCTCGGGGCCAGGCACCCCAAAGCGCCTCAGACCAGCACTCCAGCAGCATCCACGTCCACAGCACCTGGACCCTTCACCCCTGAGACTATGGGCATGCCTCAGAGTGACTGAGAAGAATGCCAGAGACTGGGCTGCTACCTGTTGACTTTATCTTTGTTGGGACATTTGACTTGGGTCATTTTGCTTTTACAGTTTGTTATTAATAAGGATTATCTTTGCTTCACACACTTGGTTCAGTTCTTTTAGTAAATAAAGTCTTGGTGGAAACTTTTAGAAATGGTTTAAGCCTTTGCATGCTTGTGGGATGGACAGGGATACCTGTGGGATGTGTAATAGCTGTGGGATGGTCAGGGATACCTTTGAGATGGGTAATAGCTGTGGGATGGGTAATAGCTGTGGGATGGGCAGGGATACCTGTGGGATGGGTAATAGCTGTGGGATAGATAAACCTCCAGTGCAAGCATAGTGGGACTGTATGGTCCACCCTCCCAGGTGCCACACCTATGGCCCTTTATTATCAATAACAATTTAATCATTCTTCAACACATTTCAGCAGAAGCACAACTCTTTATTAAATGCCCTGTTCATTATGGGGCCACTCAACATACATGGCACAATATCATCAGTGTTATGAGACAGGCTCAAGGAAGCATCCATTAAGCATCTACCATCCTATCTTGCCACTCCACTGCTCCAGGTGGGGAGTTGCACTATTGTCTCAGGAGGTTGCGCTGCTTCTTCCCTTCACGTGAAGCTCTGTTGGGGCCTTGCAGATCCACAGTGTCTATCAGGTTTCGCCCTTGCCTCCATTCACCAGGCTCCATGTCCCCATTGCCTTGTTGGCGGTCCACAAGCCTGTTCTGCAACACTGGGTAACGGGTGCGCATGAGATTGTGCAGGATGCAGCAAGCTTCCACAATGTTCCTCACGGTCTCTGGGCGATGCTGCATGGTGGTGAGAAGTACCTGGAACCTGTTGGCCAGGATGCTAAAGGTGTTCTCCAGCACCCTCCTTGCCCTGGACAGCCTGTAGTTGAAGATCTTCTCTTCACGGGTGAGGAGTCTGGAAGTGTAGAGCTTCATGAGGTAGGTTCTGAGGGAGAAGGCGTCATCCCCCATGATGAAGTAGGGCACATCTTGTGTGTAGTTGGGCATGGGGTCTCGATCTGGGAAGCCCATGATGAGGTTGCGTTCCAGCCCCTCCTTGAGGTGACTGGCGTTGTACACCTGAGTATCTGAAGCTGAACTGTTGCCTGAAGCATCAATGTACATGAACTTGTAGTCAGCATCGACCATGGTGAAGAGGATGATGCTGAAGAAGCCCTTGCAGTTGTGATAAGTGGACCCTGAGTTGGATGGAGCTTTGCAGGCCAAGTGCTTCCCATCTATGGCTCCAACGGTGTGGGGGAAGTTCCACCTCTGATACCACTGCTCTGCAACTTTCTTCCAGCCTTCTTCAGTGGAGGGGCACTGGAGGAGCTCCTCCAGGTATTCTTCGATGATGGCTTGCACCACTTCTCTGACCACAATGCTGATGGTGTTGTGTGGCACCCTCCAGGTGTACTGCATGCTCCTGTACGTGGTCCCGGAGCCCAGGTGGTGCAGAGTCAGTGCCACCTTCATCCCAGGGTCCAGGCTGGGACGGAAGTTGGTGTTTGCCTTGGTCAACCTGGGTCTCAGCTGCTCCACAACTTCGTCAAACATGGCTGGCAGCATCCTCATGAAATTCTGGAATACACGAGAGTCTTCATTCCTTAGCTCCACCATCAGCTTGTTATACAGTCCGTACTCGGCTCTTCTCGTGATCCATCTTTGGACCCAGACACTTCTTGGACACCTCTTTTTCTTCATGTAGAACAGGTGAAAGAGCCTGTAGAGGGCTTCACATTGTTGTAGAACGATGGCGGCTACCAAAAGGAGTGTGTGACGATCCATGGTGGAAATGACTGGATGCTGTGGAAGAGCAAGAGCCAGATGAAGGCTGAAGGGCTCCTGGATTGAAAGTGAGATCCAGGTGATTTCTCCTCCTTTTTTTAGGAAATATAGGTTTTCCACTAGGTGTCCTTTTGCATCCTCTAGGCATCCTGCAGACATCCTAAATATCCGAGATACATCCCCTGAACGAACATTTTTTCCGTTTTAATGCTTTGTATGCGAGCTGCATCCGCTTTCATCCTTTCTATGTCCGTGCTACTAACGCCGCGTGTCCATTCCACGTCCATTTTGCTTCCTCCCTGTGTCCGTTTTCCGCTGGAGCAGATGCAAATTGCATGGATGCACAGCGTATGCCTAGCGGATATAGTGTACGCGTAACGGATGATGACGGACGTATAACGGATGTTCCCCATATGCGTAGCAGACATAGAATGGACGCGTTGGATACTTTTTCTGCTCAAAAAGTTTTGTGCAGCTCAAAACTTTTTGAGCGGATGAAATGTCAGTAGATGGATGCTGGACGGATAGAGAGTATGAAAAACGGACGCAGTGAGTACCGAATGGATGCATCGCGTTAACCAATGGATGGCAAATGTTTCTCTCCGTTTTACATCCTCTTTCCATCCATTGGTGCTGTGTGACAGGGGATTCATATATACATGAAATCATTTCTTATTTTCTTGATCCTTCCTCTTTTCTAACCAGAAATAAAACTTATCCCATACTTTGTAACAATTCGATTCATCCTTATTTTTTAGTTCTTTTGTCAATTTGTCCATTTCTACGCACATCCAAATTTTCCTAATTATTTCTATTTCACTTAGAGTTTCTTTACATTTTCTCTGTTGTGCATAGGCCAATCTTGCAGTTGTGATTACATGAATTATTCGGTATATAATATCTTTGTCATATTTTCCCACATTAATTCCTAACAAGAAAAATTCAGGTCTGTATTCTATTTTAATCTTACTCATCTTATCTAACCATTTCTGAATTTTCTGCCAAAACTTTTGGGCTTCTTTACAATTCCACCATAAATGATAAGAGTTCCATTTTCCTTATTACACTTCCAACATACAGGGGAAAGATTTGGATACATTTTTGCCAATTTTGATGGTGACTTATGCCATCTATAAAACAATTTATATACATTTTCTTTAAATGGTGTGGCCAAAGTCATTTTTTTGTTTCATTCCCATAAAATTTGCCAATCATCTAAATTTATACTATATCCAAAATTCTTCATCCATGTCACCACTGTTTCTTTTACTTTTTCTTCCTCTAATTTACATTCCGATAAAACTTTATATATATTTTTATCAATTTTTCATAAGTTCCCAATCATACTTCATCTAATTTTATCTGGTGCCTGCTAAGTCCCCACTCTTTCATATCTTTCCCATGCCTTGATTGGAGTAGTAAGTAAGACCACCATTCTATGTCTATTCCTTGATCTTTCAAGTCTTGCCTCAATTATAATTCTCCTCTATCATTTAAAACATCCTCATAGGTAATAATTTTCCCTTGCCAGAGTAAGTGTGGGTACATCAAAGATTCCAATGTAGATAGCCATATTGGTGTTTCTACATAGGTTTGTCGTAGATTAGTTTTATTCCATGCAATTAACAAGGTGTGTCTAATTTTATGTCTTTGAAAGTATCTATGGCTTGCTTGTTTGTCCTGCCATAAAAACGTGTGCCATCCTGCCTGTAGATCCAATCTTCTTTCTTCTCCACTGTCTGCACCAATCTCTTACACTCGCAATGGCTCTTGAAACTCTCTGCTGTCCATATTAAGTCCAAAAAATCCACTCTTCAAAACCGCTCCAGTCACCAATCCTGTCTTATTCTTTGTGATTGTATACACCAAATATTCTCGTCACTCCAACCTCTCTTTTTTCCTTTGGCTTCCCTATCCTCTTCCAATCATTCTGCCCACCATTTATCTTGCTGCTCCATTAAGCACTAATTAGAGCTGGCTCTGATTGCTGGGTTTTCTTTGATTAATTCCGCTACTGCACTTCCCTTCATTTTTACTCACTTTGTGGTTGTCAAATTTGTCAGCTTGATTGCACTGTCATTCTGCTATTTCACCGCTTGTATGACCAGCTGTCAGCTTTCATGGACAGGCATTGCTGGTCACTTTTCCTCTGCTTGCTTGTTCCCAGTTATGTTCCATTCTCTGACATGGACCTCTGCCCATATAGGATTTCCAGAACCCCCACACCTTCAGGAAAACCTACAAGTCTCCCTTTGACTCCACAGAGCCCTGCAAAGTGGGGATAGAGGTTCGTGTTTTGCAGAATCTCCTGCTCGCACGTCCTCTCTTCCTGACAGTTGGCTCCAACCCCCTGCTAGCATTTTTATAAGGCATTCTTCAATTCATTTTATATACTGTTTGCACATTACTCATACTCATTTCCCTCCAACTCTACTCATATCAAAGAATCCTTTAGGTAAAACACACTTCCAAGGCAGTAATAAAATAAAAGTATCAGTGTAGACTACAGATTATCTATGGTCCACTTTAAGTCCACACTTCACTCTCATTCGATATGCTTCCCCTTAGACAGTGCCATATCATATTATCATATTAGCGTGCTGCACAAATATATATAACACTTTGCAAAATTATTTATTTTATATAAAATAATAACTTGCCCATTTAGTTGTTTTGTGTGTGTGTGTGTCCATACACACTGGTGTTTACTGATGTTTCCATTTTTAAAAGAATAAATTCAAGTATGTTTTTCCCAAAACTTTCTGCTCCATCTCTTATGTATGACAGAACCAAGACTGGCAAGCCAGTTTTGTGTTCTAAACATAAAATAAGATGTGATGAGTGGTGCTGAACTGTTTCAGTGACAAGTCATTCTTGTCTCTAACACATATTTCCAGGTTAAAAAATTTCAAAAGTGAACAGAAATCTCCACACTAAAGGATTTATTTTGTGTTTATTCAGAGTGATAACCTAGTATTCTCAGTACCATTAGAAACTGAATGATCAGAACTAAGTAGTAACAGAGATGAGATCCTTCATTTCATGAGGAGACGCTGAACTTCACTGACCTATACAGCTGAACAATTACATTTAATATATGACTCTTAATTTTCCATCCAGGTTTTACAGGTTTAATTTACATCCATTAGTTGATTTAAATAAAATAAAATAAAATTGTGGACTCTGACATACGATATATTTAGCCATAAAATTCTTGCTTTTATTTGACTAGTGTATTAGTTATAGTCTGTAGCTATAGGGCTATAGCTATATTGTTGAATGAGCTATATTGACTCATTCAACCTTGAATGACTTATTCAACAATGTGAAATACATGCTAATTTAGTACAATATACAAACCCAACCATCTTACTGAGGTGACAATCTTCCTGTCAGATCTGTGTATCAGTGGAAGAAGAAGGGGGGGAGGTTGATACAAATAATCCTTTTTGATGTAACCTGTATATCTTAATTCTTGTATTGAATTTGTATAACTTACACATGATATATAACTGGAGATTGGAGCCCAGATGTCTGGAACCTTGCCACCTCTTGGAGAGATAGCAAGAAGAGAAGAGGGCATAAAAATTCCAGCTCTGAAAGAAACTTCCCAGGAAGCTCTTCTCAACTATGTTCCCAGAAAAAAAGGACTGGGGGGGAATTAACATCTTGCTTCTTTATATTGATGAAATCCACACCAGACTAAGGGGAGAGGTTCTAACTCCCTTTGTCTAAGCCATATGCTGGAGGCATATTAGACTCTGCTTTGAACATCACCTGGATAACTTCCTTTTCAACAAAGAATTCCTTTTGAAATACCCAGTTTTCAAAAGTTCATACTTATCATTTGAAGTGGACAGAGTCTGGGCCTTACACTTCCCTTTTATACCATTCTACAACACTTGAAGAGACAGTGATAGCTTCCCTTGATACAGCATGAAATAGGAAGTAACCCCTCAGACACATGGATTGCTATGGCTAGAAACGATACTTCTGTTATAATTATAAATAACAGTAATTACAAATCCTGAACAGGTGGGAAAGATTACCACAAAATTTATCCACTTTCTTATTTCAATTATTTTAAGGCCCTGTCACACTGCCCAATGGATGCAAAATGTCAGTAAAAAGGACACAACGGACGAGAAAAATGTTCCATCCATTGTTATCCGCTCTCAGAAGGGGCAAAAATTTGCATAACCAGAGCGGATAACACGGAAAGGAACGGACGCAGGGAGGACTCAGGGCGGATGGAAAGCGGATGCGGAACGAAAGCCCAGCAGATGGAAGCAGATGGGAGCGGATGGCACATCCGCTAGGCTTCCGGGGGACCTCAGCAAAGCGGACGAGGAACGGATACAGTGGATGCAGAATGGACACTGAGCAGATGAAGCAGATGCACAGCGGAAACCTAGCAGATGCACAGCGAAAGCCTAACGGATGCCTAGCATTAATTGCGCATGCGGGGAGGACGCATTGCGTAAGCCCCGCAGATATAAGGGAAGCAGCTCGGAAGCAGATCACCATTCAGAGGAAAGACCTGCTGCTGAATGGATTGACAGCCTTGCCTGCCCTGCCTGCATGCCTGCCTGCAAGCCTTGCTGCAAGCCTTGCTGCCAGCCTCCCTGCCAGCCTTGCTGTCTGCCTGCCTGCCAGCCTTGCTGCAAGCCTTGCTGCCAGCCTCCCTGCCAGCCTTGCTGTCTGTCTGCCTGCCACCTTCCTGCCAACCTCCCTGCAAGCCTTGCTATCTGCCTCCCTGCCAGCCTTGCTGCCAGCCAGTCTGCCTGCCAGCCTTGGTTCATGCCTGCCTGCCAGCCTTGGTTCATGCCTGCCTGCCAACCTTGGTTCATGCCTGCCTGGAAGCCTTGGTGCCTGCCTGCCTGCCAGCCTTTCTGCCAGCCTTGGTGCCTGCCTCCCTGCCAGCCTTCCTGCCAGCCTTGGTGCCTGCCTCCCTTCCAGCCTTCCTGCCAGCCTTGGTTCCTGCCAGCCTCCCTGCCAGGCAGCAACTCCACAACCATGCAGAAGAACAGCAAGCCTCAGCCATCTGCTGCCAGCCCTTGCAAGAGGGACAGGGCTACCATCCCGCCCCCTGGCCCTCACTCTGGTTCTGCTGGGGCTTCTGCAGCACGGGCTCGCTCTTCTGGGGCTGGGGCTTCTGCTGCTTCTGCTTCTGGAGGAGCTGATGACAAGCACTCCAGCACCAGCCACCTCCACAGCACCTGCACCCTTAACCCCTGAGACTAAGTGACCAAGAGGAGTACCAGAGACTCATTTTTGTCTTATAGCTTGTTGTTTATAAAGTCTATTTTTGATTCACACACTTGCTTCATTTCTTTTTTTTAATAAAGTCTTGGTGGAAACTTTTAGAAATGGTTTAAGCCTTTGCATGCTTGTGGGATGGGTTAAGATAGCAGTGGGATGGGTTGAGATAGCAGTGGGATGGGCAGGGATACCATTGAGATTGGTAATAGCTGTGGGATAGATAAACCTCCAGTGCAAGCATAGTGGGACTGTATGGTCCACCCTCCCAGGTGCCACACCTATGGCCCTTTATTATCAATAACAATGTAATCAATCATCCACACATGTGAACATAAACACAACTCTTTATTAAATGCCCTGTTCATTGTAGGCCCACCCAACATACATGGCCCAATCTCATCCATGTGATGAGACAGGCTGAAGGAAGCATCCATTAAGCATCTATCATCCAGTCTTGCCACTCCACTGCTCCAGCTGGGGAGTTGCACCAGTGTTTCAGGAGGTTGCGCTGCTTCTTCCCTTCATGTGAGGCTCTGTTGGGGCCTTGCACATCCTCAGTGTCTATCAGGTTTCTCCCTTGCCTCCATTCCCCAGGCTTCATGTCCCCATTGCCTTGTTGGAGGTCCACGAGCCTGTTCTGCAAGACTGGGTAGCGGGTGCGCATGAGATTGTGCAGGATGCAGCAAGCTTCCATGATCCTCCTCACGGTCTCTGGGCGATGCTGCATGGTGGAGAGAAGTACCTGGAACCTGTTGGCCAGGATGCCAAAGGCGTTCTCCACCATCCGCCTTGCCCTGGACAGCCTGTAGTTGAAGATCCTCTCTTCACGGGTGAGGTATTTGGAGGTGTAGGGCTTCATGAGGTATGTTGTGAGGGAGAAGGCGTCATCCCCCACGATGAAGTAGGGCACATCTTGTGTGTCGTTGGGCAGGGGGTCTGGATCTGGGAAGCCCACGATGAGGTTGCATTCCAGCCCCTCCTTGAGGTGACTGGCGTTGTATACCTGGGCATCTGAAGATGAGCCGTTGCCTGAAGCATCGATGTACATGAACTTGTAGTCAGCATCGACCATGGCGAAGAGGATAATGCTGAAGAAGTTGTGATAAGAGGACCCTGAGTTGGCTGGCGCTTTGCAGGCCATGTGCTTCCCATCGATGGCTCCAACGGTGTGGGGGAAGTTCCACCTCTGATACCACTGCTCTGCAACTTTCTTCCATCCTTCTTCAGTGGTGGGGCACTGGAGGAGCTCCTCCTTGTATTCTTCGATGATGGCCTGCACCACTTCTCGGACCACAATGCTGATGGTGTTGTGTGGCACCCTCCAGCCGTACTGCATGCTTCTGTAGGTGGTCCCTGAGGCCAGGTGGCGTAGAGTGAGTGCCACCTTGAGCCCAGGTTCCAGGCTGGGCTGGAAGTTGGTGTTTGCCTTGGTCAACCTGGGTGTCAGCCGCTGCACAACTTCGTCAAACATGGCTGGAGGCATCCTCATGAAGTTTTGGAATGCACGAGTGTCTTCGTTCCTGAGCTCCACCATCAGTTTGTTGTATAGTCCGTCCTTTGCTCTTCTGGTGAACCATCTTCGTACCCAGACGTTTCTTGGCCGCCTCCTTTTCTTCCTGTGGTAGCATTCACACAGCCTGTAGAAGGATTCACACTGTTGCAGAAGGATGATGGCTGCCAAAAGGACTTCGTTACGATCCACGGGGGACATGACTGGATGCTGTGGAAGAGCAAGAGTCAGATGAAGGCTGCAGAGAGGTCTGCACCGCAGGGCTGCTGGTCTGAAAGTGAGATCCAGGTGAGTTGCTCCCCCTTTTTATAGGCAATATAGGTTTTCCCCTAGGTGTCCTTTTGCATCCTCTAGGCATCCTCTAGACATCCTTAATATCCGAGATAGGTCCCCTCTGCGAATGTTTTTTCCGTTTTACATGCTTTGTTTCCGTTCTACATCTGCTAGGCATCCGTTCTGCATCCGTTCCGCTTCCTCCCTGCGTACATTTACCGCTGGAGCGGATCGAGTTGCACGGATGCCTAGTGGATGCCTAGCGGATATAGCGGATGTGTAACGGATGCGTAATGGATGCAGAACGGATGCCTAGCGGATGCAGAATGGACGAATTGGATACATTTTCTGCTCAAAAGTTTTGAGCAGCTCAAAACTTTCTGAGCAGATATAACGTCAATAAACGGATGCTGGACGGATAGAGAGGAAGCAAAACATATGCAGTAAGTACAGAACAGATGCATCGCGTTAATCAACGGATGGCAAGTGTTTCTCTCTGTTTTACATCCTCTTTCCATCCGTTGGTGCAGTGTGACAGGGGCTTTATTTTATTTATCTCTCAGGGTCCTCCTATTGTCAGCCTTTCTCTGTTTCCGCTCTTGAAGGCAGTTTCATGTTTACATTAAATTGCTTATCTCCTGCTAAGCTTCAGCTTGTCCCACAATAGTTATTTGAAAAGTTGGTAAAATTCAATAAATAAATAATAACTGCAAAACTCCTGCTTTCTTAATAGTGAACATGCCAATCAATTTCACTTATGTACAGCCTTGTTGGATTAGTGTAGTGATAATGATATTGGTTACATATATTCATTTTTTTTAACTGACATTTTATCTAAACTTAGGTAAAAAATGCTATACATGATATGAACCTGTTTTGGAACTTACTGCTGATAAATTTTTACATTTTTCTGGCTAAGCTAGACATAAAACAGTGATGAAAACATATTAAAGATATTACAAGTTAGCTATCATAAATTATTGGTGAACTAGAACAGTAAACAAAGAATATTGAGGAAAGTTTGAAAAAGGATTATCATGGGAAAAAGACAACCAGATGGGAATTCTGGTTGAAGTCATGGCAGCAATGGCTGGAAAATAGCAGAGCCACGACAGGCTGCATGAAATGCAGCCAGCAACTGCTTGCTGGGAGACCCTGCAAGGGGTGAAGAAAGGATCACTTTGTTGATCACAAGGAATGATAGCCATTTTGGTCTGTCACAAGCTGGGACAACCGGGACATTAAGGTCTTGTTCTGGAGCAATGTGTGGACAGAGCAGTGAAACTGGGTGAGATAACTTCTAACCCCTATACCAAAGATTTAATCCAAGCTAAAAATTATTTAAAAAATAACCTCTAAATAGTAAGAAAGCAGTGACTAGATTTAGGGAGAAGGATTAAAGACTAAAAATTAAAGAGAAAGACTAAATATTAAAGATTTAGATGCAAAATAAATATTCAAAGAATGTTTTAAACTAGAGAAAGTCTGGAAATAGTTGAACAACATTGTGAAAATTGATTATTGGGAGAAATTGCTTTTCCAAACTTTATTTTTAACTTCTGTGAATGGATGACAGCCAGCTGTTTTGACTCTTATACTTTGTTAAGTATTGGAATTGGGAGCAGGAGAGCCATCTACTAGAGAAGGAAGTTTACTGCAATGTGAGAAATTTGAAGGAAACTGTTGAAAGGAAAAAAAAAACAAATAACAGCTGGAAATTATTTGACCTTGACTTTATCATTTCAAACAATTAGGAGACCTAAAAATATTTACTGAGCTGTCTGAAGATGTTTGAGGAAAAATTAACCATAAAAACTAAAAACTTATTGAACTGTTCATTGTGTAGAAAGGGAACTTCATGAGGACAGTGGTGTCACCCAGAAAGGAAAAAAGCCCAGGGGAAACATTAGGCCAGCCATGAAACAGGCTTGCATAGGAAAAGAAATCTAATAAAAGAAATTGAGAGGCTCCCCTAGACAAAAAGCCAAACAATTAAGAACATACCAAACCAGCCAAAAGACAGGAATTACAAATAGAAGAGCCATCAAAACTAAAAGAGATCAGGGGAAAAAACCGGTAATACAGGAAGCTGCCTCACAGAGTCTATTTTCGCACCTTGTTGAGGTTGCATTCTGGCAGAAAGAAAAAACAAACTCTGACAGGATTTGAATGTCAAAACCTTATACACAAAGGGCGGGGAAAAAAAGGTATAAGAATTGGGAACTTATCATTCAAGGCTAGCTAGCCCCGGGAACGCAGGGACGTTGTTTCTAGCCTTCCTGAGAATAAAAGATCCAGCTTTCAAGCAGTTGTCTGTATCCTTGCATCAGAGCTCTCCCAGCAGGAAAATTTGAACCCTCAGAGAAAGGTACTTTCAGCCTTTCAACAATTGGCGACCCACGAAGATTTTCCAGCCAACCCTGCCACCGGACCAGGCCCGCAGATCAATTCCCAGCCGGCATGGACCTTCTTTGTCCAGGGACAACATCCACGGACCCAGCCCAGCAGGCATAAGGGTAGTAAAGGGAGTTCATGAGCCTTTCTGCTCAACAGCTGCTTGAAAGCAGGTGAGCACCGCTTTAAATTTCTAACCTTACTAGGTAAGAGAGTGGAAGCGTGAATGATTCAGGTGTGTGACTGTGGGTTTTCTCTGCGGAAACAGAAGAACCTCACCTCCTCCGTGATTGCCAGCCACACCTCAACCAGCTGCTAGCTCCAACAAGCCGTGACAGACTGGATTTGGGAACGCAAGGGGTGATCACGGAGTGTGAGTCCTTCTGAAGGATGCATGAAAAACCGAGCGGGCTGAGAAAGGAACTGGTGTTGGGAAATAAATAGAAAGCAGGGAAATAGTCCTGGTGCATCCCGCAACCAAAGCCCTGTGCAGTTAGAAGGGGCCCATACCGGCTGCTGGCAAACAAAATTGGAAATAGTTTGCCTTCAAAAGCAGAGCAGGTCCTACCAGATCCCCACCTTTAAGGGAGATCTGAAAACTGACGGTGGTGTGCGAGGGGCCCGTACCGGTGCTGCTAGGGGGCAGACGGTCCTCCAAGATCCCATTTTTTAGGGTGGTCTTCAAACTGACGGTGGAGTTTCCCTAAGAGAAAGGGGCCTGTACTCCATGTGTAGGGAAACCGGAGTCCTTTCCAGACCTTTTTTGTCTGAAAACTGACAGGCAGTAGCCCGGCTAAACCAAAATAATCCCCACATCAGGTAGGGAATATGGGAAGTTGTAGCTCGAGGGCAATGGAAGAGACCCCCTTGGACTTGAGGCTTGGGACGAAAGGCAAGTGCCTGTCCTGCCTGGAATGAATAAAAGAGATGCAAAAAGAATTTGCAAAAAGTGGGCTTTATTGCGAGATGACACAGGAAGACAAATTTGGCCTGATAGCGGTACTTTAGATCATAAAACCCTAAAAGCACTTAGAACACGCATTAAACCCAGCCAAATACCCTATTGGTACTGCTGGGCTGAAATGGCTAGGACAAAAAACCTGATTGAGGGTAAAGATCAGGAAAAACCTGAAACCCATTCCCTGGATGGACAAACTGAGGCACAATTCATGGCTCCCCTTTTAAACAGACCTGTGCAAAATAGGGGACAATTAAAATACGTTTATACCCACACTCCCTTCTCTGCCTTTGACCTAGTCATCTGAAAAAAAGATACCCCAGCCTTCAGGGCTGATCCCCAAACAGTAATTCAAACCCTGAAGTCAATCATAGACAACCACAATCCATCTTGGGGTGACATAACCCAGCTGCTACAAATCTTTCTAACAAAAGATAAGCTATTAAAACTATTTGAGAAAACTGAACAAATAGCTAAACTACCTTCCATCCCTGGACAGGCAGCCCCAGCCCGCATTGCATGGCCAGTACATCGCCCTAACTGGGACTACAATGATACCAATCATTGGGATGAATACACAAGAGTAAAAAAATAACTTATTAGAAGCTTTAGAGGAAATTGGAAAAATAAAAAAAAAGCCTCTAAATTGGTCTGAATTACAAAGAACCACACAAAAGGAAAAAGAAAAACCTGATGCTTTTTGGATCCACCTAACAGAGGCAGCTGTTGCATATGCCCATCTAGACCTTAGCTGCCTCAAGGAACAGAGGATTTTAGCCTCAGCCTTCATGGATCAATCCACCTTAAGGCCGTGTCACACTGGCCAACGGATGCAAAACGGACACAACGGACAAGGAAAATGTTCCATCCGTTGTTATCCGCTCTCAAAAGGGGCAAAAATTTGCATAACCAGAGCGGATAACATGGACGTGGGGAGGATGCAGAGCGGATGGAAAACGGATGCAGAACGGAAGCCTAGCGGGAGAAGTGGATGAGAGCGGAAGGCACATCCGCAGGGCTTCCGGGAGGCCTCAGCAAAGCGGACGCGGAACGGAAAGAGCGGATGCAGAGCGGATGCAGAGCGGATGCACAGCGGATGCACAGCAGAAGCCTAACGGATGCCTGGCATTAATTGCGCATGTGGGGAGGATGCATTGCGCAAGCCCCCCGGATATAAAGGGAAGCAGCTCGCACTTGGCCAGCATTCGGAGGAAAGACCTGCTGCAGGATACATCGAGTCCTTGCCTGTCCTGCCTGCATGCCTGCCTGCAAGCCTTGCTGCCAGCCTTTCTGCCAGCCTTCCTGCCAGCCTGCCTCCAAGCCTACTGGCCAGCCTCCCTGCCAGCCTTGCTGCCAGCCTGCCTTCCAGCCTCCCTGCCAGCCAGTCTGCCTGCCAGCCTTGGTGCCTGCCTGCTTGCCTTTCTTCCAGCCAGGCTTTGTGCAAGCCTTGGTGCCAGGCTTCCTGCCAGCCTTGGTGCCAGTCTTCCTGCCAGGCTTCCTGCCAGGCTTCCTGCCAGCCTTGGTGCCTGCCAGCCTCCCTGCCAGCCAGCAACCCCACAACCATGGGGAAGAAACGAAAGACTCAGCAACCTGCCGCCATCCCTGGCAAGAGGGACCGGTCCACCCTCCCGCCCCCTGTTCCTGACTCTGCTTCTGCTGGGGCTTCTGCTGAAGCTGCTCCTGGCAGTGGTGCTTCTGCTGGTGCTTACTCTGTTGAAGCACTCCTGGTCCTGCTCGTCCTGCTCGTGCTCCTGGTCTTGCTCGTCCTGCTCATGCTCCTGGACTTGCTTGAACTGCTCGTACTGCTCGTGCTCCTGGTCTTGCTCGTCCTGCTCGTGCTCCTGGTCCTGCTGGTGCTGCTGGTGCTGCTGGTGCTGGTGCTGCTGGGGCTCCTGGTGATTACTCTGCTGCTGCTGATCCTGGTCCTGCTGCTGCTGCTGCTTCTGCTGCTGCTGCAGCTGATGATGATGATCCTGTTGCTGCTGCTGCTGAGGATCCAGCTGGTGCTATTGCTGGTGGTGGTGTTGTGGAGGAGCAGCCCCTACCACCTGGGAGCCCCTCTGATGAGGGCCCATGTAGTCCTTGCAAAGGGAGGAAGAGGCGTATGCGGGGACAGGGAGGAGGCAATAGTTCATTGAGGAGGAACACAAGGATGAGGTGCTGGAGTGGCTGAGAGAGAACAACTATCTGTGGCGGAAGGGACACCGGCTGTACAGGGACACCAAGCGGAAGCAGGCTGCTTGGAGAGAGAGGGCGGACAGTATGGGTTCAGAGGTGCTCCTCGGCTGGTGGAAACATATGCACACCTGGTACGGGAAGCTGCACCTGAAGAAATCTGGCCAGGCCACAGTAAAGCTGACGGACAGAGAGACCTACGTCATGGCCAGGTGCAGCTTCCTGGAGGGTGAGATCCACCACCGAGGAGCACCAGGAGCCCCTCTGTCTACCCATTCTCTCCGGCAGCCTGCTGCGACCCAGTCCTCTTCCGGCCGAGAGTCAGTCTCTGTCTCCAGGCAGGTTTCTGTGGAGAGTGCCACAGCGGAGAACCCGCGGACGGGTATTGTCACCATGGTGGAGCGCGTGGAGGACTCCCTGGTGCGGTGGGAGAGAGGAGACATCGAGTCCACCACAATCGTAGCCGCATCCACCCACCCCCCAGCTCCGCCTCCACAGAAAGGCATTGAGCCAGACAGCAGGAGGGGCAGAGCCACACTATCCTGCTGGAGATCAGGGACACCATCCGCACCAGTATAGATCTCCTCTCTCAGCTGGTCAGCACCGACTCCTCATCCTCCAACCGGAATCCCTTCCTCACCAATGTCAACCAGACCCTCAAGAACATGGAGGAACCCCAGTACCAGGTGGTGAAGGACCGGATCACGGAGCTGCTTCACAACCCTCCAGACCCAGAGGAACCTGCTCCCACCCAGTCCAGGTCTGCTCCTCCACCCCAGGTGATGTCCCTCCCATACCAAGGCTTCCCACAGCCCCTCACCTACCAGGGCTATGGTTACCAGGAGGTTCAGCAGCACAGGCAGCAGCCCTTCCCAGTCCAGGCACAGAGTCATCGGGCAACACCGTTGCCACCGGTTCCACTGATGCCACCGATGCCACCTACGCCAATGATGCCACCGATGACAGTGATGCCACCCACACCAGTCCTCACCCAGCTGCAGAGCAGACAGCCCCACTACACTACTCCTTCCTCCACCCCACAGCCAAGCCCGGCCTCAGTACATCTGTCATCAGTACTGGGGCTGACCACCATGGCATGGAGGAAGGACCTCTCAGCATCACGGGTCTGAGCCAGCTGTCTGAGAGCTTCCTCAACACACCGTCCCCTGTTGTCCTCTCGGGGCCAGGCACCCCAATGACGATACAGACCAGCACTCCAGCACCACCCACCTCCACAACACCTGGACCCTTCACCCCTGAGACTGGGCACACCTCCGAGTGACCAAAAAGAGTGCCAGAGACTGGGTAGCTAGCTACCTGTAGCGTTGATTTGGACACTTGACTTGGGTCATTTTTGTTTTACAGCTTGTTGTTCAATAAAGTTTATCTTTGATTCACACACTTGCTTCATTTCTTTTTTTTAATAAAGTCTTGGTGGAAACTTTTAGAAATGGTTTAAGCCTTTGCATGCTTGTGGGATGGGTTAAGATAGCAGTGGGATGGGCAGGGATACCTGTGGGATAGGTAATAGCTGTAGGATTGGCAGGGATACCTTTCGGATGGGTAATTGCTGTGGGATGGGTAAGGATAGCAGTGGGATAGATAAGCCTCCAGTGCAAGCATAATAGGACTGTATGGTCCACCCTCCCTGGTGCCACACCTATGGCCCTTTATTATCAATAATAATACAATAATCATCCACACATTTCAACACAAACACAACTCTTTATTAAACGCCCTGTTCATTGTAGGCCCACCAACATACATGGCCCAATCTCATCCGTGTGATGAGACAGGCTTAAGGAAGCACTCATTAATCATCTATCATCCTGTCTTGCCACTCCACTGCTCCAGCTGGGGAGTTGCCCCAGTGTCTCAGGAGGTTGCGCTGCTTCTTCCCTTCACATGAGCCTCTGTTGGGGCCTTGCACATCCTGAGTGTCTATCAGGTTTTGCCCTTGCCTCCATTCCCCAGGCTCCATATCCCCATTGCCTTGTTGGAGGTCCACGAGGCTGTTCTGCAAGACTGGGTAGCGGCTGCGCATGAGATTGTGCAGGATGCAGCAAGCTTCCACAATGCTCCTCACAGTCTCTGGGCGATGCTTCATGGTGGTGAGAAGTACCTGGAACCTGTTGGCCAGGATGCCAAAGGCGTTCTCCACCACCCGCCTTGCCCTGGACAGCCTGTAGTTGAAGATCCTCTCTTCATGGGTGAGGTGTCTTGAAGTGTAGGGCTTCATGAGGTAGGTTCTGAGGGAGAAGGCATCATCCCCCACGATGAAGTAGGGCACATCTTGTGTGTCGTTGGGCAGGGGGTCTGGATCTGGGAAGCCTATGATAAGGTTGCCTTCCAGCCCCTCCTTGATGTCACTGGTATTGTATACCTGGGCATCTGAACATGAGCCGCTGCCTGAAGCATTGATGTACATGAACTTGTAGTCAGCATCGACCATGGCAAAGAGGACAATGCTGAAGAAGCCCTTGTAGTTGAAATAAGTGGACCCCGACTTGGGTGGTGCTTTGCAGGCCACGTGCTTCCCATCGATGGCTCCAACAGTGTGTGGGAAGTTCCACGTCTGGTACCACTGCTCTGCAACTTTCTTCCATCCTTCATCAGTTGAGGGGCACTGGAGGAGCTCCTGCAGGTATTCTTCGACAATGGCCTGCACCACTTCTCTGACCACAATGCTGATGGTGTTGTGTGGCACTCTCCAGCCGTACTGCATGCTCCTGTAGGTGGTCCCTGAGGCCAGGTGGTGCAGAGTGAGTACCACCAGGTTCCAGGCTGGGCCGGAAGTTGGTGTTTGCCTTGGTCAACCTGGGTGTCAGGCGCTGCACAACTTCGTCAAACATGGCTGGAGGCATCCTCATGAAGTTCTGGAATGCCCGAATGTCTTTGTTCCTGAGCTCTACCATCAACTTGTTGTACAGTCCATACTCTGCTCTTCTCCCGATCCATCTTCGGACCCAGACGCTTCTTGGCCACCTCCTTTTCTTCCCGTAGTAGAGTTCACAGAGCCTGTAGATGGCTTCACACTGTTGCAGAAGGATGGTGGTTGCCAATAGGACTGTATTACGATCCACGGTGGACATGACTGGATGCTGTGGAAGAGCAAGAGTCAGATGAAGGCTGTAGAGATCTGCACAGCTAGGCTGCTCGTCTGAAAGTGAGATGCAGGTGAGTTGCTCCCCCTTTTTATAGGCAGTATAGGTGTCCCTTTGCATCCTCTAGGCATCCTCTAGGCATTCTCTAGACATCCTTAATATCCAGGATAGGTCCCCTCTGCAAACGTTTTTTCCATTTTAAACGCTTTGTTTCTGTGCTGCATCTGTTCTGCATCCGTTCTGTATCCGTTCTGCGTCCGTTCCGCTTCTTCCCTGCGTCTGAGCGGATGCGAGTTGTGCGGATGCCGAATAGATGCCTAGTGGATGTAGTGGATGCGTAACGGATGCAGAACGGATACGTAGCAGATTCGTTGCGGATGCAGAACGGACAAATTGGACACATTTTATGCGCAAAAGTTTTGGGCAGCTCAAAACTTTTTGAGCGGATGAAACATCAATAGACGGATGCTGGATGGATAGAGAGGAAGCAAAATGGAGGCAGTGAGTACATCACATTAACCAATGGATGGCAAGCTTTTTTGTCCGTTTTACATCCTCTTTGCATCCGTTGGTGCAGTTTGACATGGGCTTTAGATATTAAACAACATTTCCATCACTTCATTTCTAATTGGGTAACTTTAGACATAGCAGAGTTGCGCAGGATTGCTAACTTTGTCTGTGACCAAAGAGACAAGTTGAAAGATGAATAGAAAGACAGGAAGACCTGAAAATGTTTGCTGTAGTGCAACATAATGCCAGACAAATGCCTGGTATAACTTCTTACAATTCAAAGAAATGCTGGCATTGCGATAAAGTAGGGTGGTCGCAAGGCAGATGCCAGCATTGCTTTAGGTGCAGACAGGAAGGGCATTTTAGCAGGCAATGTAGGCAACACCCCTTCCGCAACCGGTATCACCCACCACCTAGAAACATGAAGCCAGGCAATAATCCAATCCATTACACTGAGCAACAAAGTTTCAGTCAGCAGACACCACCCAGAGCTCCCTTTCCTCCAATAAACACTAACAATACACATCAATGGGAGAAAAGGAGAGACCATGAGTTACCCCCTTCTTGACTAGAAAATGACAATGAAAGTACTGAATTCCTGGCTACCTTTAACGGACTAGCTATCCCCTTAAGAAATGGCCCAGAAGGGGAACCCATTGTTACTGTTCTTATAGGAGGAAAGAAATACAATTGCTTAGTTGATACTGGAGCCACTTTCTCATTAATTACTGAAGCACCATATAAAGCTGCAGTTGCTGAAGGGGCTCAAGATAACATAATGGGAATGGGAGGGAAAATAATCCCTGTAGAATTTACCCACAACATACCAGTAGAACTAGGACCTTTCACAATAGACCATGCATTCACTATTTGCCCCCAGTCACCACTATCCTATTAGGGAGGGATCTCCTTTGTAAAATGGGAGCTACCATAACATGTGGAAAACAGGGGATGCAATTAGACATCTCAGGAAAAGGAAAGCACAAAACAATCATGCTGATAACCAACAACACGGGGCTTCATGAGGATTAAAACAGCCTCAGCCACTTACTTTTCTGTCATTGATTTGTGCTCTGCCTTTTTTAGCATCCCTGTGGATCCAGCATCCCAATTTCTATTTACCTTTACCTGGCAAGATCAACGATATACTTGGACTTGATTGCCACAAGGTTATACTGAGTCCCCCACCCCATTTTCACAAATATTAAAGGCAAATCTCTCCTCCATCTCCCTGCCATATCAGTCTTCCTTAATCCAGTATGTTGATGATTTATTGTTAGCATCTCAAACTGAGCTAGCATTTAAAACAGATACCGTGTATTTACTCAAAGCCCTGACAGAAAGAGGTCACAAAGCCTCTCCCTCCAAATTGCAATATTTAAAACAAGAAATAACATATCTGGGCTATATTATCGCACCAGGAATTAGAAAACTGGCCCCTAATCGAGTAGAAACTATTTTAGCCATGAAACCACCCCAAACAAAATGTCAAGTAAGAGCTTTACTGGGAGTACTGGGCTTCTGACGCCCATGGATCCCCTCATTTGGTGAATTAGCCCGACCACTCATTCAATTGATAGGCAAAAACATGCCTGACCCCATTGATTGGTCCAAATCTCTGGACAAAACACTTCAGTCCATCAAACAAACCCTCGCATCAGCCCCAGCACTCGGGCTACCTGACTATAGGAAACCTTTTACTTTATTCATCCATGAGAAATTAGGTGTTGCCTCTGGCATTCTAACACAGCCTTTTGGACACCCACATCGGCCAGTTGCTTTTTATTCTGTAACCCTAGATCCAGTAGCTCAGGGCACTGTCCCCTGCTTACGAGCTGTGGCAGCTACAGTTGAACTGGTGAAAGGATCTAAAGATTTGGTACTAGGGCATCCTCGACTGCTAAAAGTTCCCCATGAAGTTTTTGCAATTCTCTCAAAGAGCCAGACACAAGCCTTTACTCAGCAGCGTTTGGCTCAATATGAAGCTGAACTTTTTACCTCTGATCACATTACATTTGAAAGATGAAATACTCTAAACCCAGCTCCCCTGCTCCCCACAGAACAGGAAGAAGGCAATCTCCATGACTGCCTCCATTTAGTGCATGATGCTGAACTACCCCACTCTAATCTAACAGATACCTTGCTACAAAACCCCGGCTTGGAACTTTTTACAGACAGTTCCTCCTACATGCACCAGAACAAAAGAGTAACAGGAGCAGCTGTAGTCTCTCTACAAGAAATTATTTGGGCTTCTCCTCCTTCCTCCTTCCCATAGTGCCCAAGCAGCTGAGCTTATAGCCTTAACGAAAGCCTGCGAAACTGCTAGGAACCGATCTACCAACATCTATACAGACTCCAAATATGCTTTTGGAGTCTGCCATACAACAGGAGCCCTATGGAAACAACGGGGTTTTTTAACTTCAGCAGGACAACAAATAGTACATGCATCATTAGTAGCCAAACTTTTAGAGGCCATCCAATTTCCACAAGTGTTAGCAGTCATCCATTGTAAAACCCATCAAACAGATGACTCTACAATAACGAAAGGAAATCAATATGCAGATGCAACAGCCAAATGGGTGGCCACCAAACCTCTACCTCATACCATCATCACACCAGCCTTGACAACAACCCTTTTTGGTCGGCCTCCTGATACCTTACAAGGTCTCGACCCTCATTCCCTCTGACGAGATAGGGGGGATATGGTTCTCTCTTCTTATCTTGCAGCCCTGCAAAAGCGATTACAGACCCTCTGGACTCAGAGTGCACTTACGCAGACCTTACCCTTGGAAGAAGCCCTGCATCCATATGAACCGGGAGATTGGGTGTGGATCAAGTTCTTCACCAGAACTTCATCTTTACAACCCAGGTGGAAAGGACCCTATCAAGTTTTACTGACTACTCACACTGCCATTAAGACTCTTGGATACATTGGACTCATGCAAAGCCAGCAGTCATAGACCACAGCCAAACTCCACCACAATTAATTCCACCCATCAAACTCAAGAAAAATCCAGACACAGATCAATGGATGCTTGCAGAAGTTTTCAACACCACTGAACCAAACAACTCTGAGGAACCAAGGGCAATCACTGAATTACACAAAACTGGACTCCCAGGTGCTAAGTTATAACACTCTATTATGATTTTTTTGTGTATATTTTTTTATTTTTCTTCTGCATTTTTCCTCCTTTTTTGTATGCTTTTTTTAAAGAAGAGACTTTTATAATTTTTGATACTTTTACATTTTTCACATTGTACGAATAAAAAAAGGGGGGGGGAGAAAAGAATCAAGCAATGGGAAACATGAAATGTAATATACACCGTGTATTATTATTTTCTGTAACAATTGTAATACTTGTAACACAAGCAACTGTGTTCCTGGAACCAAAGCTTATCCCAGAGAAAGGAAACATATGGGAATATTTAGCAAAAGAAATACTCAACACTACTAACTTTTGCCTAGCAGGAGGGAAATCAGTCAAGGATATCCTAACTACATGCCTAATGGGAGTAGCAACTAGGCCACATAACATCATTAACTACACCACATTTAGAAACCTTCCTGACTCCTATGAAAGCATTTTTAGCTGGGGCCACTCTACAAAAAAACCAAGGACAACACCATGTATGCCCTACACATTGCTGCAGTAACCACCTCTGAGAAATGCTTTGATGTCACTGGGTGCAGCTCACCTAGGGTCACAAAATGCACCGGTCTTAGCAACACAGACCTAAAATGCAACTACACAGAGACCATATCATTTTCATATAGTTATCTGAAGCTCCCACCTGGATGGTTTTTCCTGTGTGGCTTAAAAGCCTATTCATACCTTCCTGCAAATGCCACAAATGGCCCCTGCACCTTAGGAAGATTAACCATGCTTATGCCATCCTTACAGAGATGACACAGGAGAGCCTTCCAAACCTTAGACTCAGACTGTGACTCCAAAGTCTCCCTTCCCACCAAAACAGAATACATCTCATTGGCAATATCTTTGGTAGGGGTACCTGGACTGGCAGTGCGAAATTCTAAAAATTTGAATGAACTAGCATGTACCCTGGCAAAAAAGTTTGAATTCGACCTCCCATGCCCTGGATGCCCTTAACAGAGAACTGAGGGAGGTCAGAGAAGCCACTCTGGAGAATAGGGCAGCAATAGACTTCCTTCTCTTGAAGCATAACTATGGCTGCGAAACATTCAAAGGGATGTGTTGCTTCAATCTGAACGAAACCTCAGAACTTGTAGGGAGGGACATCCACCACCTGAAAGAGCTAGCTCAAAATATTGGTCAGGAGCAATCATTCCTGGACTTTTCATGGCTCTTCTCATGGATGCCAGATTTCCATTGGCTAAAAATCTTCATAATAACAACAGTCAACATGTGTGTCTTTGGGGCCCTCATGTGTTGCCTCTGTAGATGCATACCACCCTGCCTCAGCTGCTTGAAGGCCTGTATTTCCTCTAAAAAGAGAAAATCAAAAAGGGGACCGGCAGCTATGATGATGATCCAGATTGATCAAGAATACCAAAAATACCAAGACATTCAATCAGAAATCACCCCTTAAAAAAATAAAATAAAAAAAATGAGGGATTGTAGAAAGGGAACTTCATGAGGATAGTGGTGTCACCCAGAAAGGAAAAAGGCCCAGGGGAAACATTAGGCCAGCCATGAAACAGGCTTGCATTGGAAAAAAAATCTAATAAAAGAAATTGAGAGGCGCCCCTAGACAAAAAGTCAAACAATTAAGAACATACCAAACCAGCCAAAAGACAGGAATTACAAATAGAAGAGCCATCAAAACTAAAAGAGATCAGGGGAAAAAACCGGTAATACAGGAAGCTGCCCCACAGAGTCTATTTTCACACCTCATTGAGGTTGCATTCTGGCAGAAAGAAAAAACAAACTCTGACAGGATTTGAATGTCAAAACCTTATACACAAAGGGCGGGGAAAAAAAGGTATAAGAATTGGGAACTTATCATTCAAGGCTAGCTAGCCCCGGGAACGCAGGGACGTTGTTTCTAGCCTTCCTGAGAATAAAAGATCCAGCTTTCAAGCAGTTGTCTGTATCCTTGCATAAGAGCTCTCCCAGCGGGAAAATTTGAACCCTCAGAGAAAAGTACTTTCAGCCTTTCAACAATTGAAAGAAGAGAAAAGAACAAGAAAAGATAAATAAAACTTTAAAATTTGGACAATTGGGAAGGAGTAAACTGGAAATTACAAAGACTGCAAAAGTAAAATTTATAACTTCTAAAGACTAGAAACCCTGAGGTTTTGGAGGAATAATTTTGGGATTGATAAATTTTATTAACAATTTACTCTTTTGGAGTTTTTAGATACTGGAATATTAAAGATACACTGAATATTTTTAATATATTAACTTGGTTCAAAATGATTTAACAGGAGACAATAGAGTTCTATGAAGAAATGCTCATGATGGTTAAAAGTTTTTGTGAAAGTATGACAAAGAAGTATAAGGAGATGAGGGGATCATTTAATGATAAATAAGTGAGTGTAGAAGACCCTCAACAAATGGTGGGAAAAGATGAACAAAATATTCAAGAGAGGAATGAGAAATCAGGAATGGGGGAGGAAACAAATCAAAATAAGCTCCAAAAAAATAAAAATGACAAAAAAGACAAATAACAATAAATACTAAGAATTGAAGAGATAACTCCCTAAAATTTTACAATAATAATATAGAAGAAAAAAAGGAGAACTTCCCAAAAATAATGGAAGGTTTATGGATTGGGATACAAATGATGCAGCAGCAGAAGATAAGGGTAAAGGTAGATGGAATACTCAGTTTGTGTAGAAATGTTAGAAAGAAATATAGAATCCCAAGAGAGAAATATAAAAGAATCATAAAAAAATCAATAAATAATGGAATTCTAAAAAGGCTGAGAAATGATGGATAGAGACATAAGTTTTTGCAATAAATTAAATTAAATTAAATTAAAAAGTAATGGATAAACTGGGAAAATAGCAATATATATTTAGATACATAATAGAATTTATTATAACCATAAATATATCAGGTTAAGAGGTGGAAGACTCTGATGAGGCATACCTAAATGTACTATTATGATTAAGCTGGATGAGCCTAATGAGCATCATCTAATGGTTTATGAGAAACTGGCCAGGTAAGCTGAAGTTCGGTTATCCACTCGGTCAATGACAGAACATTGGATTTCTCTTGTGGAAGTTTGGGTATGGGTACAAAGTCTTGCCTGCAGTCTACAGCCCAGTGACCTTCCTTCCCATATCAGAAGCATGCAGTGATTTTGGGTTTCACTGTCAATCTTCTCTTTTGAGGCTTTGAGACTTCTCAAGGGTTGGTGGGGGGAGGGCTTGCTCCAATCAAGGCCACCCCTGCATCTGTTTCGGGTCAGATCGATCTCCATCTCTGATGCTAACACATACCAGAGTTGCAGATCACTTGGGTCTTTTCCGGTGATGCAGCTTTGATAAACATCTTCTTTCAGCCCATCTTTGAATGCTTCTATCATTGCCCCCTAGGACCAGCCTTGAAGCCAGCTCTCTAAATTCCTCGGTGTATTCGACCACTGATCTCTGCCCCTGATTTATAGTCTTCATTCTAATCTTAATCTTCCGTTCAGCCAGTGGGTCTTCAAATCTGGCACATAATGCTGCCTTGAACAGGTTGTAATTCATCAATCGGGGTGCATTATCATTATGCAATGTCACCATCCATTTTGCAGCCGTTCCTTTTAAAGTCCTGGTGACACATCTCACTTTAGCTGCTTCTGATGAAAAATCATCACCATATTCTTTCATATGGTTCCAAACTTGGGCTAGGAAGAAACCTAATTCCTAGGGTTCCCCTCCAAATTTTACTTCCAGATGCTTTTGGAGATGCTTTTGGAATTCCAAAAGAGATGCTTTTGGAATTTGACACCTTCTGGCAATTGTTCCCCCTGATGAGGGGCCTTGGGCTGCAGCCACTGGTTGAACTGGCCCAGTGAACTGATTTATGGGGATGGCTGGTGGGGCTCCCAGTGCTGCTGCTGCCTCCCTTTTCTCTCTTTCAGATTCTCCATGAGTTAGCAATTCATACCTTTGTTTGGATTTGCTTCCTCCCACAGCTTCATTTAGGAGATTTAAGGCTTGTGCTAGCAGGAGATTTATCTTCTGTTTCTCATGCCAAGCCTCCTCAATGCTGTCTGGTAGTTGTCATCCCTGGGGGGGGGGGGTTCCTCCCATTCCTTCCACCTGACTCCCAAGAACCATTTGGGTCAGATCACAAATTTCTCCTCAAGGTAAAATGAGTCTTGAAGGCTGACACAAACACAAATGCATCTACACAGTTAACTCACTCACAAAAAGCAGTACTAACCATAAGAAACTTTGCTCACAGCCCAACCTGTCAATACTACAATGTGTTCAAACTTGCAAGTTCTGCTCAGAGCTTAAAAGACGCCAGGACCAAGGTAAGACAGACCGATACATCCACTACCACTGTCAGCCTTCAAGACTTTCTCCATTTGCTTTGCACCTTTCTGCTGTCATAAGTAACAGGGGGAGGAGGGGGGAAAGTTGTGGGAAGTGAGCTGGAGGTGTTACAAACTGGAACTGTATAAACTGGGGGGGGGGAGTACATTCTTGCTTAGGTTTCTATTCCTTGCTTAGCTTTCTCTCCTATGCTATACGCAGCTGCAAACCTTTATCAAACTATGCCAAGGTCAATGGCCATGAAGTGTCATCACCACCTGGAGATGTCCACATGATTATATTCACAACTTTTAATTGGAAGAATTATTTGAACTATTGGGGGTGGAAACATTGCCATTACTTGGTATATGTGATTTACGCGCCCATTTTCTCAGATTCAGAATTCTTTTGTTGCTACCACTTGACTTCCAGTAAAAGATATCTTTTCTCTGATTAACAGAGTTTAAGTATTTCTTTCTTGGATTTTGAATGGAACACCAGCTGACAACCGCACTGATTGTATCAAATGCAAGACCAACATCACATGTCCCAACGAACACCCCCTAATAACCAAAATTATACAAGCATGCCTCCAACTTCTTCCAAGTCCACCACTACAGACCTTAAGCCCATGTCACACTGGCCAACGGATGCAAAAAGGATACAGCGGATGAGCCAAATGTTTCATCCGTTGTTATCCGCTCTGAAAAGGGGCAAAAATTTGCATAACCGGAGCGGATAACACGGACGCGGGAAGGATGCAGGGCAGATGCAAAGCGGATGCAGAATGGAAGCCTAGCGGATGGAAGCGGATGGGAGCGGATGGGAGTGGGTGGCACATCCGCAGGGCTTCCGGGGGGCCTCAGCGAAGCGGATGCGGAACAGAAAGAGCAGATGCAGAGCGGACGCTGAACGGATGAAGCGGATGCACAGCGGAAACCTAATGGATGCCTGGCATTCACTGCGCATGCGGGGAGGATGCATTGCATCAGCCCTGCGGATATAACGGAAGCAGCTCGGAAGTAGGTCGCCATTCAGAGGAAAGACCTGCTGCCGGACACATCGACTGCCTTGCCTGCCCTGCCTGCATGCCTGCCTGCAAGCCTTGCTACCAGCCTTGCTGCCAGCCTCCCTGCAAGCCTCCCTGCAAGCCTTGGTGCCAGCGTCCCTGCCAGCCTTGCTGCCAGCCGGTCTGCGTGCAAGCCTTGCTGCCTGCCTTCCTGCCAGCCTTGGTTCATGTCTGCCTGCCAGCCTTCCTGCCAGCCTTGGTTCATGTCTGCCTGCCAGCCTTGGTCCTGCCAGCCTGCCTGCCAGCCTTCCTGCCAGCCTTGGTGCCTGCCTCCCTGCCTGCCTTCCTGCCAGCCTTGGTGCCAGCCTGCCTGCCAGCCTTCCTGCCAGCCTCCCTGCCAGCCTTCCTGCCAGCCTTAGTTCCTGCCAGCCTCCCTGCCAGCCAGCAACACTACAACCATGCGGAAGCACAGCAAGCCTCAGCCATCTGCAGCCAGCCCTGGCAAGAGGGACAGGGCTACCATCCCGCCCCCTGGCCCTCACTCTGGTTCTGCTGGGGCTTCTGCAGCACGAGCTCTCTCTTCTGGGGCTGGCGCTTCTGCTGCTTCTGCTTCTGGAGGAGCTGATGACAAGCACTCCAGCACCAGCCACCTCCACAGCACCAGCCACCTTAACCCCTGAGACTGAGCAATCAAGAGGAGTGCCAGAGACTCATTTTTGTCTTATAGCTTCTTGTTAATAAAGTCTATTTATGATTCACACACTTGCTTCATTTCTTTTTTTTTTTTTAATAAAGGCTTGCTGGAAAATTTTAGAAATGGTTTAAGCCTTTGCATGCTTGTGGGATGGGTTAAGATAGCTGTGGGATGGGCAGGGATACCTGTGGGATGGGCAAGGATACCTTTGGGATGGGTTAGGATAGCAGTGGGATAGATAAACCTCCAGTGCAAGCATAGTGGGACTGTATGGTCCACCCTCCCTAGTGCCACACCTACGGCCCTTTATTTTCAATAATAATGTTATAATTATCCACACATGTCAACATAAACACAACTCTTTATTAAACGCCCTGTTCATTGTAGGCCCACCCAACATACATGGCCCAATCTCATCCGTGTGATGAGACAGGTTGAAGGAAGCATCCATTAATCATCTATCATCCTGTCTTGCCACTCCACTGCTCCAGCTGGGGAGTTGCACCAGTGTTTCAGGAGGTTGCGCTGCTTCTTCGCCTCACGTGAGGCTCTCTTGGGGCCTTGCACATCCTGAGTGTTGATCAGGTTTTGCCCTTGCCTCCATTCCCCAGCCTCCATGTCCCCATTGCCTTGTTGATGGTCCACAAGCCTGTTCTGCAAGACTGGGTAGCGGGTGCGCATGAGATTGTGCAGGATGCAGCAAGCTTCCACGATCCTCCTCACAGTCTCTGGGCGATGCTGCATGGTGGTGAGAAGTACCTGGAACCTGTTGGCCAGGATGCCAAAGGCGTTCTCCACCACCCCTCTTGCCCTGAACAGCCTGTAGTTGAACATCCTCTCTTCACGGGTGAGGTATTTGGAGGTGTAGGGCTTCATGAGGTATGTTGTGAGAGAGAAGGTGTCATCCCCCACGATGAAGTAGGGCACATCTTGTGTGTCATTGGGCAGCGGGTCTGGATCTGGGAAGCCCACCATGAGGTTGCGTTCCAGCCCCTCCTTGAGGTGACTGGTATTGTATACCTGGGCATCTGAAGATGAGCCGTTGCCTGAAGCATCAATGTACATGAACTTGTAGTCAGCATCGACCATGGCAAAGAGGATGATGCCGAAGAAGCCCTTGTAGTTGAAATAAGTGGACCCCGACTTGGCTGGAGCTTTGCAGGCCACGTGCTTCCCATCTATGGCTCCAACGGTGTGGGGGAAGTTCCACTTCTGATACCACTGCTCTGCAACTTTCTTCCATCCTTCTTCAGTGGAGGAGCACTGGAGGAGCTCCTCCTTGTATTCTTCGATGATGGCCTGCACCACTTCTCTGACCACAAAGCTGATGGTGCTGGGTGGCACCCTCCAGGCATACTGTATGCTCCTGTAGGTGGTCCCTGAGGCCAGGTGGTGCAGAGTGAGTGCCACCTTGATCCCAGGTTCCAGGCTGGGCGGGAAGTTGGTGTTTGTCTTGCTCAACCTGGGTGTCAGGCACTGCACAACTTCGTCAAACTTGGCTGCAGGCATCCTCATGAAGTTCTGGAACACCCGAGTGTCTTCGCTCCTGAGCTCCACCATCAGCTTGTTGTACAATCTGTCCTCTGCTCTTCTGGCGAACCATCTTTGGACCCAGACTTTTTTTGGGTGCCTCCTTTTCTTCCCGTAGTAGAGTTCACAGAGCCTGTAGATGGTTTCGCACTGTTGCAGAAGGATGGTGGCTGCTAAAAGGACTTTGTCACAATCCACGGTAGACATGTCTGGATGCTGTGGAAGAGGAAGAGCCAGATGAAGGCTGCAGAGGTCTGCACCGCTGGGCTGCTGTTCTGAAAGTGAGATGCAGGCGAGTTGCTCCCCCTTTTTATAGGCAGTATAGGTTTTCCGCAAGGCATCCTCTAGGCATCCTCTAGGCATCCTGTAGACATCCTTAATATCTGAGATAGGTCCCCTCTGCGAATGTTTTTTCCGCTTTAAACGCTTTGTTTCCATTCTGCATCCGCTAGGCATCCGTTCTGCATCCGTTCCGCATCTGTTCCACTTCCTCCCTGCATCCGGGCGAATGCGAGTTGCGCGGATGCGCAGCGGATGCCTAGCGGATATAGCGGATGCATAACAGATGCGTAGCGGATGGTTAGCAGATGCGTAGCGGATGCAGAACTGACGAACTGGATACATTTTCCGCGCAAAAGTTTTAGGCAGCCCAAAACTTTCAGAGCGGATGAAACGTCAATAAACAGATGCTGGACGGATAGAGAGGAAGCCAAACGGAGGCAGTGAGTACATCACGTTTTCGAACGGATGGCAAGCTTTTTTGTCCGTTTTACATCCTCTTTGCATCCGTTGGTTCAGTGTGACATGGGCTTAAGCAGGAAAACATCCCCTCCTTTTTAATTCACACAGAAAACTTCTTCACTCTCCAGCACCCTTCCCCTCCCAAGTATCAACATTACCCCTTTCCTTGTTTCTGTGGCAGCTGATAGGAAGCCAGCAGCAAAAGATGTAAAGAAAACTTTGTGGAGGCTGACACTAACTTTAAAAACTGCTTCAAACCCTATGCCATCAGATTAAAGCAGAATGCACTAATTACCACTTCAAACAAAAGGAAAAACTATTACATATAAAATTCACCAGCACCTTTTATAATTTTGTAAACACCAAGCTTAAAGACTTGAAGATCATGCAACCCATAAAAGGGCAGGGATGGGATTTTATCGGTTTGGTCTGGTTCTATAGAATTGATTGTTACTGTTCCCGATAGTTCAGAGAATCGGTAAATCAGGGTTCTGGCTGGACCCGCCCCTCTCCACCAGCTTCTCTGCTGCCTGCTCATCAATCCTTATCATGCATGTATGACATTGTATGCATGCACAACACTGCTGCCTGCAGTCTGCTCTTGTGCGCCTGCCAGGCCAACCATTGCTGCCTGCCTTCCACTTTATTGATGTCCCTGGGTGAGTGAGGTTCTGTAAACCCCAGTCGCCTTCACCCCACTTGCCTTTTGCCACCACCGCTGGTTGCCTTTCCCTCACTTGCCTTTTGTTGCCACTGTGGGTCACTTTCCCTCCACTTGCCTTTTGCTGCTGCCACCAGCCACCTTTCCCCCCCACTTACCTTTTGCTGCCACCGGCAGTTGCCTTCACCCCCCACTTGCCTTTTGCTGCCACCACTGGTTGCCTTCTCTCTCCACTTGCCTTCTGCCAAGGAACATGTGGAGAGGCTCGTATAGGATCTGGCCAGGTCAGCGGCTGCTTCTTTCACCTGCTACTGCACAGCAGAAAGCTTCCAAATCCACCCTCCCATTAGAAATGGCTCCTGGGCAAGCAGAGAAGCAAGCCATGTTGAATCCTGCTTCTCTCTGCTTGCCTGGGAGCCGTTTCTGATGGGGAGAGGCTTGGAAGCTTTGCTTTGTGCTGGGAAACTTTTGCTCTCCCCAAAACAGCAGCAGGTGACAGAAGCAGCTGCTAGCCTGGCTGGATCCTCAACAAGCCTCCACACATTCCTTCCTGCTGCTATTGATGGGAGACATTAGAAACGTTTACTCTGCCAAAAACAGCAGCAGGAAAGAACACTTGGAGAGGCTCGTGTCAGCAAGGAGCCCCTTAATTAAGTCCAGGTACAGTTGATGGTAGCTTCAGGGAGCAGAGCCTGGAAGCCCTGATGAACCATGTGTGTGGCTGCATGTATGGTGGGGGGGAAAACAGATTGGTTCCAGAAGCCCCAATGCTGCTGGAATTGCCATTGCCGGCTTGCTGCTGCTGCATCCCCCACCCCCTGCAGGTATGGTGAGCGTGAGCCATGGGATGGGTGACCGGCTGCCTCAACTGCTGCTCCCACTGACTGTTTTCCATGCCAAGAGTTGAGGCGAGAGAGAGAGAGCAGCCCTCTTGGTACAGAGAAAAGTTGTGTGTTTCCCCATATTTCTTTCAATGCGAACAGCACCTTTAAACTTAGCGTGCTTCATAAATGAGGAAAAGGGGACGAGGCTGCTGGTGGAGAAAGGAATATGGGGAGATGCACAACTTTTCTCTGTGCTGATCTGCTCTTGCCTGTTTTGCCCAGCTAAGACAAGATCCCCAAACTTGCGGGCTGGAGAATTCTGGGAGTTGAAGTCCACAAGTTTTAAAGTTGCCAAGTTTGGGGACCTCTGGACTAGATTATCAAGGAAGAGAGTAACACGCAGCAGATGCCTAGCAAAATTTAGTAATACTGCAGATTGGTTGTTAAAGGCCCGGTCCCACTGTACTTACGGATGCAAAGAGGATGTAAAACGTTAAAAAAAGCTTGCCATCTGTTGGAAAACGCTATGCATCCGTTGTGTACTCACTGCATACGTGTTTCATATGCTCTATCCGTCAAGCATCCGTCCACTGCGATTTCATCCGTGCAAGAAGTTTTGAGCTGCACAAAACTTTGTGATCGGATGAACTTTCCACCGCGTATGATGTACATCCGCAACATACACAGGCAACAAACATTCTATGTCCATTATCATCCATTAAATGTCTGCTGTATCCTCTCTGTATCCTCTGGCCATCCCCTCAACTCACATGCGCTGCAGCTGAAAACGGAAAGAGGGAGGAAACAAAAGGTACACAGAACAGCTACACAGCATTAAGCCCCTGTCCCAGTGCACCAACAGATGCAAAGAGGATGTAAAACGTTAAAAACTTTGTGAATGGATGAACTTTCCATTGTGTACGATGTAAATCCGTGACAAACGAGCAACAAACGTTCTATGTCCGTTTATCATCCATTAAACGTCCACTGTATCCTCTCTGCATCCTCTGGGCATCCCCTCAACTCACATCCACTGCAGCTGAAAACGGAAAGAGGGAGGAAAGAAAAGGTACACGGAACGTCTACACAGCGTTAGTAGCATGGAAATAGAAAGGATGAGCAGTGAACGGTTTGCATCCTAAATACATCCTCTAGGCTTCCTTTGAACATCCGTTTAACATCCCCACTACATACTACTCATGTCCGTTCTTTTCCTTTCTTTTCCATTCTGTTTATGCTAATTTTCACCACTTTTTGGAGCGGATGATAACGGATGGAGCACCCCTGAAATTTTCCTCGTCTGCTGTGTCCTTTTTGCATACGTTTTGCATCCGTCGGCCAGTGGGACCTAGACTTTAGTAGCACAGAAATGGATGGACAAAACATTTGTATCTGGGATGTATCTCATATTTTTAGGTTGTTTGGAGTATGTCTAGAGTATGTAGAAGGACACCTAGCGGACAACCGATATTTTCTTTAAAAAGGAAGAGAAAATCATCTGGATTGCTGGGATGGTGGACCATAAAGTCCCACTATGGTTGCGCTGGAGGTTTATCTATCCCACAACTATCCTTATCTATCCCACAAGCATGCAAGGGCTTAACCATTTTTTCAAAGTTTTCACCAATACTTTATTAAGTAAAAAAAATGAACCAAGTAAACTAAGTGTGCTAAGCAAAGATAACCTTTATTAACTTTCTTTGGTAAACTTTATGACTTTGTTAAATAAGCAAAATGAACCAAGTAAACTGTATTAAGTGTGTTAAGCAAAGATAACCTTTATTAACTTTCTTAGGTAAACTTTATGACTTTATTAAATAAGCAAAATGAACCAAGTAAAGTGTCTTAAGCAAAGATAAACTGAACAAGTAAACAACTCAGTCTCTGACACTATTCTTAGTCACTCTGAGTCATGTCCATGGTCTCAGCTGTTAAGCGGGCAGGGACTGTGGAGGTGGCTGTGGCTTGAGTGCTGGTCTGAGGCACCATTGGGGTGCTTGGCCACAAGGGTACAACAGGTGGTGGTGTGTTCAGGAAGCTATCTGAGAGATGACTCAGTCCCATGAGGTTGAGAGGCCCTTCATCAAGAACTTGAGATGTCAGGCCCAATACTGATGACAGATTGTCCGTTGATGGGCTTGGCTGTGGGGTGGAGGAAGGAGGAGTGTAGTGGGGATGTCTGGTCTGCAGCTGGGTGAGGACTGGCATCTGTGGTGTCCGATGAACCTGGGCCTGGACTGAAAAGTTCTGCTTCTGCTATGGGAAGTCCTGGTAGTCGTGAGGGGCTGTTGAAAGCCGTGGAAGGGCTGTGACATCACCTGGGGTGGAGCTCGGCTGGGTATGAGCAGCTTCAGCTGGGCCTGGAGGGTTGTGCTGAAGTGCTGTGATCTTCTGCTTCATCACCTGGTACTGGGCTTCGGGCAGGTCCCTCAGGGTCTGGCTACATAGGTGATGAAGGTGTTCCAGCCCGAGGATACTCTGTCCAGGTGGACCAGCTGAGAGAGAAGTTCTGTGGTGGTCTTCATCATGTCCCTGATCTCCAACAGCACACTGTGGTCCTGGCCCTCCAGTCTGCCTCTCTGCCTGCATCCTTTGGAGCTGGGGGTGGGGGTGGGAGTGGGTTGGCCTCTGCTGGCTGCTTCTTCTTCCTCCATTTGTGACAGCAGGGCGTCATCCTCCACGGGATCCTCCACATCCGCCGGCATGGGGAGTGCAGCTATCAGGGGGGTCTCTGCCGTGGGGCCCTCTGAAGACATCTGCCTGGACAGAGTAGCTGGCTCCTGGTTGGAAGAGGACTGGCTGTCTGTGGGCTGTCTGAGGGAGAGGGGTCTCAGAGGGGCTGCTCCTCGGTGGCAGATCTCACCCTCCAGGAAACTGCACTTTGCCATGATGTACATCTCCCAGTCAGTGAGCGTGACAGCGGCCTGCCCAGATTTTTTGAGGTGTAGCTTGTCATACCAGGTGTGCATGTGCTTCCAGCATCCAAGGAGTACTTCTCCATTGTACCCCAGGCTCTCTGGCATGTCTCTCCAAGCTGCCTGCTTCTTCTTGGTGTCCCGATACAGTCTGTGGCCCTTTCTCCAGAGGTACTCGTTCTCCCTCAGCCATTCCAGCACCTCATCCTCATGCTCCTCGGAAATGGTGCACTGTTTCCTCTCTCCCTTCTCCCTCCCTTGCCTCTTCCTCCCTCTGGCAGGGCCTTCAGCAGTAGGGCCTTCAGCGGCTTAAGCAGCAGGGCCTTTAGGGGCTTGAGCAGCAGGGCCTTCAGGGGCTTGAGCAGCAGGGTCTTCAGGGGCTTGAGCAGCAGGAACTTCAGCAGCAGGGCTTTGAGGGACTTGGGGCTGGTCCACCACAGCAGGAGCAGCAGCAGCTTCAGAGTCTGTGCCAGGGGGTGAAATGCTGGTTCTGGCCTTCTTCACCTTGCCAGGGCTTGAACAAGTAGGCACGGGCTTCCTCTTCTAGCCTGACTGACAAACCATGGTGTTCCTGCAAGATGTATGTGGCAGCACGTCTTTCCCCTGTATGCTGACTGCGTGCGTGCTGCATCCTTTTATATCTGTGGAGCTGACACAATTCATACTCCCCACATGCGCAGTGAACGCTTTGCATCCGATATACATCCACGCGGCATCCGCTTTGCTTCCTATAGGAGTGCGTGATGCATCCGCTTCATGTGCTATGCATCCGCCACTTCCGCTATGCGTCTGCTTTGAAATTCTCCCCCGGAACCCCTTCAGAGGTGTCGTCCGCTTCCATCCACTTCCATCTGCTAGGCTTCCTATGAACATCCATTTAACATCCCCACTACATTCTACCCATGTCCATTCTTTTCCGTTCTTTTCCCTTCTGTTCATGCAAATTTTCACCACTTTTTGGAGCGGATAACAACGGATGGAGCCACCCCCGAAATTTTGCTCATCCGCTGTGTCTTTTATGCATACGTTTTGCGTCCATCGGCCAGTGGGACCGGGCCTTTACATTGAAATCAGGTGCAAGATAGTGATGGTAGGTAAATTATTGGGCAGTTTATTTTGGTATTTATTTCAGTAGGCTGATTTTAGAAAGCTAAACAGGATCACACCTGGTAAGTACTTGACTGGGAAGCCAATACAAAATATGGTGTGGGAAGGAATGGGGTTGGGAAGAAAAGCAGGAAGATAGGATAAGATAACTTTTATTGTCAATTTTTTTACTATAAGTACACTGGCACACATTAAAAGTGAAATATATATCCATATCCATACATATACGTAACACACAGATACACATGCTACACACACCTATATAAAATCTTTGCCCATTTTGAATACATAGCGGAAAGGAAGAAAGAATATTGTATACATATACATAAATGTGTGTGAAAAAACTGCAAAGAAATAGGATTATAAAAAAAAAGCTTCCAATCTATAGCTAGGTCCTACTGGCAGACGGATGCAAAACGTATGCATAAAGGACACAGCAGATGAGCAAAACTTCGGGGGTGGCTCCATCCGTTGTCATTCGCTCCAAAAAGTGGCAAAAATTTGCAAATACAGAACGGAAAAAAACAGAAAAGAACGGAAAAGAACGGACGGGAGTAGTACGTCGCGGGGATGTTAAACAGATGTTCATAGGAAGCCTAGCGGATGACAGTGGATGGAAGCGGATGACACCTCCGAAGGGCTTCCGGGGGAGAATTGCGAAGCGGACGCATAGGGGAAGGGGCGGATGCATAGCGGATGACACGGACGCATCACGGACACCTATAGGAAGCAAAGCGGATGCCGCACGGATGCATATTGGATGCAAACCGTTCACTGTGCATGCGGGGAGTATGAATTGTGTCAGCTCCGCGGATATAAAAGGATGCAGCTCGCACACAGTCAGCATTCAGAGGAAAGACGTGCTGCCACATACATCTTCAAGGAACATCATGGTTCATCAGTCAGGGAAGAAGAGGAAGCCGGTGCCTACTCATGCCAGCCCTGGCAAGAAGGACAGAACCAGCATCCCACCCCCTGGCACTGACTCTGAAGCTGCTGGTGCTGCTGGTGCTGCTGGTACTGCTGCTGGTGGTGATGGTGGTGCTGCTGCTGGTGCTGGTGCTGGTGCTGCTGGTGCTGGTGCTGCTGGTGCTGGTGCTGGTGCTGGTGCTGCTTCTGCTGCTGCTGCTGCTGCTGCTGCTACTGCTGCTGTGGTGGACCAGCCCCAAGGCCCTCAAAGCCCTGCTGCTGAAGGCCCTGCTACTCAAGCCCCTGAAGGCCCTGCTCAAGCCCCAGTCAGAGGGAGGAAGAGGCAAGGGAAGGAGAAGGGAGAGAGGAAACAGTACACCATTTCCGAGGACCATGAGGAGGAGGTGCTGGAATGGCTGAGGGAGAACGAGTACCTCTGGAGAAAAAGGCCATAGACTCTATTGCAACAGCAAGAAGAAACAGGTAGCTTGGAGAGACAAGGCAGAGAGCCTGGGCTACACTGCAGATGTACTCCTGGGATGGTGGAAGCACATGCACACCTGGTATGGCAAGCTACATCTCAAAAAATCTGGGCAGGCCGCTGTCAAGCTCACTGACCGGGAGATGTACGTCATGGCCAAGTGCAGCTTCCTGGAGGGTGAGGTTCGCGACCGAGGAACAGCCCCTCTGACACCCCTCTCCCTTAGACAGCCCACAGACAGCCAGTCCTCTTCCAGCCAGGAGCCAGCTACACTGTCCATGCAGGTGTCTTCAGAGGGCCCCACGGCAGAGACCCCCCCGACAACTGCACTCCCCATGCTGGCGGATGTGGAGGATCCCCTGTCACAAATGGAGGAAGAAGCGGCAGCCACCAGAGAACAACGCACCCCCACCCCCACCCCCACCTCCACAGGATGCAGGCAGAGAGGCAGGCTGGAGGGCCAAAGCGACACTGTCCTGTTGGAGATCAGGGACACGATGAAGACCACCACAGAACTTCTCTCTCAGCTGGTCCACCTGGACAGGGATCCTCCAGCCGCCATACTTTCATCACGTACGTGAGCCACACCCTGAGGGAAATGCCCAAGCCCAGTACCAGGTGATGAAGGACAAGATCACAGCACTTCTGCACAACCCTCAAGGCCCAGCTGAAGCTGCTCCTACCCAGTCCAGGTCTGCTCCTCCACCCCAGGCGATGACACAGCCCTTCCACGGCTTTCAACAGCCTCTCACCTACCAAGGCTACGACTACCAGGACTTCCCACAGCAGAACAGAACTTCCCAGTCCAGGCCCAGGTTCATCGGACACCACAGATGCCACACCTCGCCCAGCTGCAGACCAGACAGCCCCACTACACTCCTCCTTCCTCCACCCCACAGCCAAGCCCGTCAACGGACAATCTGTCATCAGTCTTGTGCCTGGTACTTGATGAAGGGCCTCTCAACCTCATGGGACTGAGTCAGCTCTCTGAGAGCTTCCTGAACACACCATCCCCTGTTGTACTCTTGGGGCCAAGCACCCCAATGGCGCCTCAGACCAGCACTCAAGCCACAGCACCTCCATAGTCTCTGCCCGCTTAAGAGCTGAGACCATGGACATGACTCAGAGTGACTGAGAATCGTGCCAGAGACTGAGTTGTTACTTGTTCATTTTATCTTTGCTTAAGACAGTTTACTTGGGTCATTTTGGTTTTTTAATAACGTCATACAGTTTACTGAGGACAGTTAATAAAAGTTATCTTTGATTAACACACTTAATTCAGTTTACTTGGTTCATTTTGCTTATTTAATAAAGTCATAAAGGTTACCTAAGAAAGTTAATATAGGTTATCTTTCCTTAAGACACTTAATACAGTTTACTTGGTTCATTGTTTTTACTTAATAAAGTGTTGGTGAAAACTTTTAACAAATGGTTAAGCCTTTGCATGCTTGTGGGATAGATAAGGATACTTGTGGGATAGATAAGGGTAGTTGTGGGATTGATAAACCTCCAGTGAAAGCATAGTGGGACTGTATGGTCCACCTTCCCAGCTGCCTCACATATGGACCTTTATTATCAATAACAATTTATTCACTGATCAACACATTTTAAAGTAAACAAAGCTCTTTATTAATGCCCTATTCGTTGTAGGACCACTCAACATACATGGCACAATCTCATCAGTGTTATGAGACAGGCTCAAGGAAGCATCCATTAATCATCTATCATCCTGTCTTGCCACTCCACTGCTCCAGCTGGGGAGGTGCACCAGTGTCTCAGTAGGTCGCGCTGCTTCTTCCCTTCACGTGAAGCTCTGTTGGGGCCTTGTACATCCAAAGTGTCTATCAGGTTTCGTCCTTGCCTCCATTCACCAGGATCCATGTCCCCATTCCCTTGTTGATGGTCCACAAGTCTGTTCTGCAACACTGGGTAGAGAGTGCGCATGAGATTGTGCAGGATGCAGCAAACGTCCACGATGCTCCTCACAGTCTCTGGGTGATGCTGCATGGTGGTGAGAAGTATCTGGAACCTGTTGGCCAGGATGCCAAAGGCATTCTCCACCACCTGTCTTGTCCTGGACAGCCTGTAGTTGAACCTCTTCATGGATGACATAAAACTATTTCACACCACTGACAATACTGCTGCCCTACAAAGCGACCTTGACTATGTGTCAGAATGATTGGCAACTTCACATCTCAACCAACAAATGCTCTGTCTTACACATTGGCAAAAAAATTCAGAACAGTAAATACAAACTGGGCAGATACGACCTCGTAGACGACCCTCACTCTTTCAAGGACCTAGAAGTACTCATTTCAAAAGGTCTTAGCCCCAGAGCTCAGTGTACCAGCATTGCCAAAATGCCATTAAGAGTTGTTAACCTAATTTTGTGAAGCTTCTTCTCCAGTAACATTGAACTGTAAATCAGGGCATAAAAAAGTTTCACCAGACCAATTCTTGAACACAGCTCATCTGCCTGGAATCCACACTGTATAATGGACAGTAATACAATTGAACAAGTCCAAAGGTATTTCACGAGAAGAGTACTCCACTGCTCTACTTGCAATAGAATACCTTATGCCACTAGGCTTGAAATATTGGACCTCAACAACTTAGAACTATGCTACCTATGGTCTGACCTAAGCTTAGTACACAAAAATGTCTGCTACAATGTCCTACTTGTCAATGACTATTTCAGCTTCAACTACAATAACACATGGGCAAACAATAGATACAAACTCAAAGTAAAATACTCCAAACTTGATTGCAGAAAATACGACTTCGGCAACAGAGTGGTCAATACCTGGAATTCACTACTGATTCTGTTGTTACATCCTCAAATCCCCAAAACTTTAACCTTAAACTCTCTTCCATGGACCTCACTCCATTTCTAAGAGGTCTGTAAGGGGGCATGCATAAGCACACCAGCATGCCTACCGTCCCTGTCCTACTGTTCCCATTTATTCAGACTCATTTATTATACTGTATTTATACCTGTTTATACTTATATGTTATGTTCATATTTATACTTGTTTTCTCATACTTGCTTGACAAACAAAAATAAATAAATAAAATAAGAATAAATAAATAAAATGTCCATAGATCTAAGGAGCAAGTTTTCACTTAAGCCCATGTCACACTGAACCAATGGATGCAAAGAGGATGTAAAATGGACAAAAAAGCTTGCCATCCGTTCAAAAATGCGATGTACTCACTGCCTCCATTTTGCTTCCTCTCTATCCGTCCAGCATCTGTTTATTGACATTTCATCCGCTCCAAAAGTTTTGGGTTTCCCAAAACTTTTGCGGGGAAAATGTATCCAGTTTGTCCGGTCTGCATCCGTTACGCATCCGCTACGCATCCATTACGCATCCGTTACACATCCACTATATCCGCTAGGCATCCGCTGCGCATCCGCGCAACTCGCATCCGCTCGGACGCAGGGAGGAAGCGGAACGGACGTGGAACGGATGCAGAACGGATGCAGAATGGATGCAGCATGGAAACAAAGCGTTTAAAATGGAAAAAATGTTCGCAGAGGGGACCTATCTCAGATATTAAGGATGTCTAGAGGATGCCTAGAGGATGCAAAGGGACACCTATACTGCCTATAAAAAGGGGGAGCAACTCGTCTGCATCTCACTTTCAGACCAGCAGCCCACCTGTGCAGACCTCTGCAGCCTTCATCTGACTCTTTCTCTTCCACAGCACCCAGTCATGTCCACCGTGGATCGTAACACAGTCCTTTTGGCAGCTGCCTTCCTTCTGCAACAGTGCGAAGCCATCTACAGGTTCTGTGAACTCTACTACAGGAAGAAAAAGAGGCGGCCAAGAAGCGTCTGGGTCCAAAAATGGATTGGGAGAAGAACAGAGTATGGACTGTACAACAAGCTGATGGTGGAGCTCAGGAATGAAGACACTCATGCGCTCTAGAACTTCATGAGGATGCCTCTAGCCATGTTTGACAAAGTTGTGCAGCAGCTGACACCCAGGTTGGCCAAGGTAAAAACCAACTTCTGGCCCAGCGTGGAACCTGGGCTCAAGGTGGCACTCACTCTGCATCACCTGGCCTCAGGGACCACCTACAAAAGCATGCAGTACAGCTGGAGGGTGCCACACAACACCATCAGCATTGTGGTCAGAGAAGTGGTGCAGGCCATCATCGAAGAATACAAGGAGGAGCTCCTCCAGTGCTCCTCCACTGAAGAAGGATGGAAGAAAGTTTCAGAGCAGTGGTATCAGAGGTGGAACTTCCCCCACACCATTGGAGGCATAGATGGGAAGCACGTGGCATGCAAAGCTCCAGCCATGTCGGGGTCCACTTATTTCAACTACAAGGGCTTCTTCAGCATCGTCCTCTTCGCCATGGTCGATGCTGACTACAAGTTCATGTACATCGATGCTTCAGGTTACAGCTCATCTTCAGATGCCCAGGTATACAATGCCAGTGACATCAAGGAGGGGCTGGAAGGCAACCTCATTTTGGGCTTCCCAGATCCAGACCCCCTGCCCAACGACACACAAGATGTGCCCTATTTCATCGTGGGGGATGACGCCTTCTCCCTCAGAACCTACCTCATGAAGCTCTACACCTCCAGATGCCTCACCCGTGAAGAGAGGATCTTCAACTACAGACTGTGCAGGGCAAGGCGGGTGGTGGAGAATGCCTTTGGCATCCTGGCCAACAGGTTCCAGGTACTTCTCACCACCATGCAGCATCGCCCAGAGACTGTGAGGAGGATCGTGGAAGCTTGCTGCATCCTGCACAATCTCATGCGCACCCGCTACCCAGTCTTGCAGAACAGGCTTGTGGACTATCAACAAGGCAATGGGGACATGGACCCTGGGGAATGGAGGCAAGGGCGAAACCTGATCGACACTCAGGATGTGCAAGGCCCCAACAGAGCCTCCTATGAAGGGAAGAAGCAGCGCAACCTCCTGAAACACTGGTGCAACTCCCCAGCTGGAGCAGTGGAGTGGCAAGAGAGGATGGTAGATGCTTAATGAATGCTTCCTTCAGCCTGTCTCATCACACTTATGAGATTGGGCCATGTATGTTGGGTGGGCCTAAAATGAACAGGGCGTTTAATAAAGAGTTGTGTTTGTGTTGACATGTGTGGATCAATGCTTACATTATTATTGATAAAAAAGCACGATGCTTGCACTGGAGGTTTATCTATCCCACAGCTATTACCCATCCCACAGGTATCCCTGCTCATTCCACAGGTATCCCTGCCCACCCCACTGCTAACCTAACCCATCCCACAAGCATGCAAAGGCTTAAACCATTTCTAAAAGTTTCCACCAAGACTTTATTGAAAAAAAGTAATGAAGCAAGTGTGTGAATCAAAGATAAACTTTATTGAACAAAAAGCTGTAACAGAAAAATGACCCAAGTCAAGTGTCCAAATAAAGTCCACAGGTAGCCAGCTACCCGGTCTCTGGCACTCTTATCGGTCACTCGGAGGTGTGCCCAGTCTCAGGGATGAAGGGTCCAGTGCTGTGGTGTTGGGTGGTGCTGGAGTGCCTGGCCCCGAGAGGACAACATGGGATGGTGTGTTGAGGAAGGTGTCGGACAGCTGGCTCAGCCCCGTGATGCTGAGAGGTCCTTCCTCCATGCCATGGGGTGTCAGCCCCAGTACTGATGACAGATGAACTGAGGCCGGGCTTGGCTGTGGGGTGGAGGAAGGAGAAGTGTAGTGGGGCTGTCTGCTCTGCAGCTGGGTGAGGACTGTCGTGGGTGGCATCATTGGCGTGGGTGGCATCGCTGTCGTCGGTGGCATCATTGGCGTGCGTGGCATCGGTGGCATCAGTGGAACCGGTGGCAATGGTGTCGCCTGATGACTCTGTGCCTGGACTGGGAAGGGCTGCTGCCTGTGCTGCTGAACCTCCTGGTAGCCATAGCCCTGGTAGGTGAGAGCCTGTGGGAAGCCTTGGAATGGGAGGAACATCACCTGGGGTGGAGGAGCAGACCTGGACTGGGTGGGAGCAGGTTCCTCTGGGTCTGGAGGGTTGTGAAGCAGCTCGGTGATCCGGTCCTTCACCAGCTGGTACTGTGGATCCGCCATTTCCTTGAGGGTCTGGTTGACATAGGTGAAGAAGGGCTTGCGGTTGGAGGAGGAGGAGTTGGTGTTGACCAGCTGAGAGAGGAGATCTATGCTGGTGCGGATGGTATCCCGGATCTCCAGCAGGACAGTGTGGCTCTGCCCCTCCTGCTGTCTGGCTCTCTGCCTTTCTGCGGAGGCTGACCTGGGGGGGATGGATGCGGCTAGGACTGTGGTGGACTCAATGTCTCCTTTCTCCCACCGCACCAGGGAGTCCTCCACGCACTCCACCACGCTTACCACACCTGTCCGCGGGTTCTCCGCCATGGCACGCTCCACAGAAACCTGCCTGGAGACAGGGACTGACTCTCGGCCGGAAGAGGACTGGCTCTCAGCAGGCTGCCGGAGAGAGAGGGTCATTAGAGGGGCTGCTGGTGCACCTCGGTGGCAGACCTCACCCTCCAGGAAGCTGCACCTGGCCATGACGTAGGTCTCTCTGTCCATCAGGTGTGCATGTGCTTCCACCAGCCGAGGAGCACCTCCGAAGTGTAACCCATACTCTCCGCCCTCTCTCTCCAAGCAGCCTGCTTCCGCTTGGTGTCCCTGTACATCCAGTGTCCCTTCTGCCACAGATACTCGTTCTCTCTCAGCCACTCCAGCACCTCATCCTCGCGCGCCTCCTCAATATAGTATTGCCTCCTCTCCCGTTGTCACATACGCCTCTTCCTCCCTTTGGCAGGACCAGATGGGCCCTCATCAGAGGGGCTCCCAGGTAGTAGGGGCTGCTCCTCCACACCACTAGCAGCAGCAGCAGCACCAGCAGAATCATCATCATCATCATCATCATCATCATCATCATCATCCTCACCAGCAGGATCATAATCAGCATAATCAGCAGCAGCACCAGCAGCGGCAGCAGCAGCAGGATCAGCAGCAGCAGGACCAGCAGGACCAGGATCAGCAGCAGTAGAGTAAGCACCAGTAGGGCCAGCAAGTCCAGGAACACGAGCAGGACCAGGAACACGAGCAGGACGAGCAGGACGAGCAGGACCAGGAGCAGCTTCAACAGAGGAAGCACTAGCAGAAGCACCACCACCAGGAGCAGCTTCAGCAGAAGCCCCAGCAGAAGCAGAGTCAGGGGCAGGGGGCGGGAGGTTGGCCCTGTCCCTCTTGCCAGGGATGGCGGCAGGCTGCTGAGGCTTTCGCTTCCTCCCCATGGTTGTGGGGTTGCTGGCTGGCAGGAAGGCTGGCAGGAAGGCTTGCAGGAAGCCAGGCACGAAGGCTGGCAGGCAGGCACCAAGGCTGGCAGGAAGCCTGGCAGGTAGGCTGGCAGGAAGGCTGACAGGAAGCCTGGCAGGAAGCCTGGCAGGTAGGCTGGCAGGAAGCCTGGCAGGAAGGCAGGCAGTCAGGCAGGCACCAAGGCTGGCTGGAAGGCAGGCTGGCAGCAAGGCTGGCAGGCAGGCATACAGGCAGGGCAGGCAAGGAACTTGAAGTGTCCAGCAGCAGGTCTTTCCTCGGAATGCTGGCCACGTGCGAGCTGCTTCCCTTTATATCCTGGGGGCTTACACAATGCATTCCCCCCGCCTGCGCAATTAATGCTCGGCATCCGTTCCGCTTCCACTGTGCATCCATTAGGCTTCCGCTGTGCATCTGCTTCATCCGCTGTGCATCCACTCTTCATCCGCTGTATCCATTCCACGTCCGCTTTGCTGAGGTCCCCCGGAAGCCTAGCGGATGCACCATCCGCTGTCATCTGCTTCCATCCACTGGGCTTCCGTTCCACATCCGCTTTGCATCCGCCCTTTGTCCTCCCCGCATCCATGTTATCCGCTCCGGTTATGCAAATTTTTGTCCCTTTTGAGAGCGGATAACAACGGATGGAACATTTTGCTCATCCGCTGTGTCCTTTTTGCATCCATTGGCCAGTGTGACATGGGCTTAACATGTTTAAAATGCTATCTGGTAGGTTGTCCCCTTCTCCTGGCTATAAAAACAAACAAAACAACTTTTTAATGTTCTTCAAGAGACAATGTCATGTTTTTTTATGTGGCTATTCAGTCTATATTTGCTTGTCAGCTTGTCTCCATTTTTTTTCTCTTTTTAATCATCCAACATTGTAACGGGAAATATGTCCTGGCTCCACTCTCATTTGAGAGATTGGGAGAAATTTTCTGCAACAAATGTTAAGTGTTATTTATTCTTTCATTCCTCTATTCAATTTATATTTTACTATCTCAGTACTTGAACTTATTCCTCTATGATCCAGAGGAATAGAAAATTCAACCTATTTTACCTGTCAGTTGATCCTTCTTCCTTCTTTTTTCCTCTACTCTTATCATTTTCCTACACAACTCAACCTGGTGAATTGTTCTTTGTTCACGAACAATTTCCCCCTTTTTTTTTTTCAATCACTCCTTTATTAAACCTCTGTGAAAGAAAAAAAATCAGAAATAAAAATGACATTGGATCTTGATTCAAATAATGAGCCTATATCTCTGATTACTTTTTTTTTTGAGTTTTTGAAAGAGCTTTCCCATATAATTGACTCTTATTTATCTTGGAATGGCATTTTCAGTATATGTTAATCATGACTGAGGCAGGTCATTCATCTCAAAAGGCCTGTTGTCAAATCCTTAATGATATTCTGAATAAGATGCAGCATATTAAATTAACAATGCATTTTTGGCTGATTACAACATTTTAATACTTGACTACCAACTCTTGTTTTTTAGATTACTATTCCTAACTTCAATGGCTGACCACTTTAGTGATTCAAGCTTTTTTGGGGGGGAGGGGGATCATTAAATTCAATCAATTAATCAATCAGTCAAGCAATAAAATAAAAGCAATCAATAAAATACAAATTATGAATTAGGGGATTTCTCTTTATTGGCTGGAGATGGAGTGGGGGAGGAGAAGCACTCAGATTCCTATATTATTTCTTATTTATTGTCTTTCTTTTTATTCCCTAATCATGATCAGTATCACTGCATCTGTAATATTTGGGAATTCAGTGAAACATACCGCAACTTTATTGACATGTTGTTTGGCTTCTTCATGCTTAGATTACTGCTACAGTCTCCTGGCAGAAGCTGATCTTACTCCAGAACAATGTCTTTTAGGCTTATTGAACCTTCCATTATTTTATTCCACTATCATCTTCAGTGTCTCAAGTCAGAGCCCAGTTCAAACTACTTGCTATGATTTATAGTTATAGATGTGCTCTATTCTTTTACAGGGCATTCTTTCAAATACTTATAATTGTTATGTTTGATTTGAGAGCCAATTTAGTGTAATGGTTAAGGTCTAACATAAAAACCAGGAAACTGAATTCAGTCCTGCTAGAGGTGCAAAGCCAGCTGGGTGACCTTTTCTGCCCCAGCCCTAGGAACAAGGAAATGGGAAACTACTTTAAAAAAATCATTGTCATGAAAATTGGTCCAAGCCATAGCCATCAGTCACCATTATCTTGAAGGCACAATCCACTCCCCAATTTTGACTTTATATTATTAGTTAAACTGCATTGATTGCTGAGTCATGAATTGACTTCATTGGATGGAATAAAATTGCAATTGTGTTTTATATTGATCTTTATTATGCTTGATGATGATGATGATGATGATGATGATGATGATGATGAAGATGTTCAGTGCGAGAGGGTTGAAATCAAAAAGAGAAAAGCTCAGGATGAATTGGCATACAACTTAGGCAAACTGGTATTTTATGGTTGTAATGGCAGCAATGAATGCTTAGCTTTCTGATTCAACTGTTTCTATAGAAGGCCAAATGGGAAATAGCTTTCATTTAACTGAAAATATTGAGAGCTACACTTTAAAATGGGCTGGCCTATAAATTAATCCATTTGAAAAGAAGGATATTAAGAGTTTTACTTATTACTTGAATGAATTAAATAAGTACAAAGTTTAAGACAACTATTTTACTCCTTTAAACAAAGCTGAGAATGTTTTTAAAAGGACAACAGTTTGGCTCCACACACATAGGGACTATCTTTCTCTATACAAGAAGGCTGAGGAGTTAGAGATGGGGCTATCAATGTCTTCTTATCAGCAATTTTCAGTATTCTTCTATATAATGTGTACAGTGGTGGGATTCAATTATTTTTACTACCGGTTCTGTGGATGTAGCTTATTTGATGGGTGTGGCTTGGCATGTGACTGGGTGGGCATGGCCAACTCAATGTCACTCACATCAAGGAATGCCTTGCCTGGCCTTCCCCTCACAGCCATTCCTCGTCACACCCAACTTCAACTAATAGCAGAGACCTCCGAGTGAGACCTCCGAGAGAGGCTGAGATCAGCTGAGATCAGCAGAGAGTGAGGAAGTCTGGAGAGGACCCAATAGCAAAGAGCCAACAGGAACACCGTAATTTTGAGAGAAATCAGTGGAATCTGATAGACTGAGAACAGTACAATTGTGAGCTGGAAGAAGAGCAAGCTGCAAATGCAATTCTGAGCTGAAAGTGGATGAGGAGCACAATTCTGAACTCGAAGGGGGTGCTTTACTTTAAACTTTTAGCTTTAAACTTTAAGAATAAGCCAAGAATAACTAAATCCCTAAATTCCTAAATCTAAAAAAGATTTTAATTACACAGGAGCTTGATCTTCCAGAGACCATCATTTGTGAACTGTCCTAAAATACCACTATCTGCTTCTTACTATGCTATAGAGCCCCTGATTATGACATGGTTCATGCAAACAAACTAACTTCACTGCTGACGTGGGCTGCCTGTTGTCCACACCCCCTTATTTTCCTTAGTGACCTCAATCTACCTCTTATAAACTGGACCCTAAATGAATGCACTTCTGAACCCATACATGCAACTCTGTAGAATGCTGTTACCACATTGGGACTGGCTCAATTAGTAACAAACAACACTAGACTCAACAACTGCCTCGACTTCATCTTCTGCAACAGCTCAAACTCTATTTATGGCCTACAAATACAAGAACCCTTTTCAAACAGTGACCACAGTATGATTGACTTTTGTCTCAATTTACACCCTTGCAAAGAAGATCATAACGATGGATCTCTAAAATACAATTTCAAAAAAGCCAAACTATGTTCTCATAGATGCTGACCTATCATCTCTTGATTGGCACTTTCTGTTCTCTAACTGTAATACTACAGAAGACCATTATAATACATCCTTACTTAAACTTCAAACATTAAACAATATGTACCATGAGTATGTACAATATGTACCATGTCATTAAACAATATGTACCATGAGTAACCCCTAAAAACAAACAAAAAAAATTATCTAGAACAATAAGGAAACTTCAACTAAAAAAAATCACTATGGCATAAAAACCAAACTAGCTAAGTAACAAACTTTAAAAACCGATACAACACCTTATGCCAACAGATAAAGGCAGAATGCAAAAACTGCAAGCAGGAAGAAAACCTCCTACATAAAAAATCTACCCACGCCTTCTACAATTTTGTAAATTCCAAACTTAAAGACTCAAGAACCATCCCACCTCTAAAGGGACCAAATGGGAAAGACTGCAGCAACGAAGCTGTTAAGGCAAACCTCTTCAACACATTCTTCAGTTCAGTCTTTGTAAACAGCAATGGCTCATGCCCCACATTTCCTAGTTGTACCATAAATAACTGCAATGATCTACTACATATTGACTTTACAGAAGATTATGTAGAAAAGGCATTATGAAACCTAAAACCATCTCTATCTATTGGCCCCGATGGATTATGTGCATACTTCTTAAAAAAGCTCTCCTCTGCCATAGCAGAACCCCTAAGCATTATATATATCATTCAAAACCAGCTCCTTTCTGAACCTATGATCCTTAGCTACGGTCATCCCTATCTTCAAAAAAGGTGACCCCAACCTGGTTGAAAACTGCAGACCAATCTCACTGTATTGTGTCACGTGCAAAGTCACGGAATCAATCATTAACCAATTCATCACCCTCCACTTATATTTAAACAACCTTCTCTCCCAAAAACAATTTGGTTTCAGGAAAAAATTGTCCTACAACCTACAACTCCTACACTGCAAAAACATAGGGACTACTCGTCCAGGGTAAAGCAATAAATGCAATTTACATAGACTTCTGCAAAGCCTTTGATTCAGTGGTACATGACAAACTACTGTTAAAAGTAAACTTTTACGGCATTTCCGGATCCCTTCATAAGTCGATTACTGCATTCCTGTCAAACAGGCAACAAATAGTAAAAATAGGGAATGCTATGTCAAACTCTGCTCCAGTCAACAGTGGTGTTCCCCAAGGCAGTGTTTTAGGACCCACACTCTGTGTACTCTATATAAATGACCTTTGTGATCCCTTATTAGCAACTGCACCCTCTTAGCTGATGATGTAAAACTATTCAACACCACCGACAATACTACAGTTCTTCAAAGTGACCTTGATTATGTGTTTGAATGGTCAAAAATTTGGCAACTCCAAATCTTGACCAACAAATGCTCTGTCCTACACATTGGTAAAAAAAAAATCAGTTCACCAAATACAAACTAGGCAGATATGACCTCGTCAATGACCCTCACTCTGTCAAGGACCTCGGAGTACTCATATCTAATGATCTAAGCACTAGAGTTCACTGTAACAGCATTGCCAAAAAGGCATTAAGAGTTGTAATTCTAATCTTACGAAGCTTCTCCTCTGGAAATATTGAATTGCTAACTAGGGCATTCAAAACTTTTGCTAGACCAATATTCGAGTACAGGTCATCTATCTGGAATCTGCACTATATATCAGATATTAATACAATTGAGTGAGTCCAGAAGTATTTCACGAGCAGAGGACTACACTCCTGCTCGTAACAGAATGCCCTATACCACCAGGCTTGAAATCTTGGGCTTGGACAATCTTGAACTACGCCACCTATGGTTGGACTTAAGCATAGCACATAAAATTATCTGCTACAATGTCCTACTAGTCAATGACTACTTCAGCTTCAACCACAACAATACAAGAGCACACAATACAAACTCAATGTGAACCGCTCCAAACTTGATTGCAGAAAGTACAACTTCAGCAACAGAGTGGTCAATGCCTGGAATGCACAACCTGACTTTGTTGTTACATCCTCAAACCTCCACTCCTTTAACCTCAAACTATCCACTTTGACCTCACTTCATTCCTAAGAGGTCTCTAAGGGGTGTGCATAAGTGCACCATTGTGCCTCCCGTCCCTGTCCTATTGTCCCCATTTATTTGTACTTATCTCCTGTATTCTTACTTATGTTTATACTTATACCTATTATCTTGTAAGTGATTGACAAATCAAATCAAATCAAAAAATAAATAAATAAAATGGTATAGAGTTCCCCCCAAGATCCATACTAAGTGTTATTCTGTTATTCTGACACCTTTCCCATGACATCTACTCAGAGTATGACATCCTCATTAATCCTACCTGAGCAGGGGGTTGGACTAGACCTTCATAGTCCCTTTCAACTCTGTTAAACACATGTGTATTTATCCTCTGGACCAGCGGTCACCAACTGGTGGGCTGTGAGAAAATTTGGTGGGCTGCAGAGAAATCTCACCCCAGAGCACCCCCACAAAGCAATTAATCCAGGTTGTGCAGAAACACAAGGCTACGCTGCCCACATGGCCCCTGGGAACTCTCCCTGCCCACTCACTCCTGATCTGGTAAACTTGCCTGCTAAATTGCTACTTTTCCTTTTTCCGACCATCATCTGTTCTGCTGTGCTGGGAGATTTAGATTAGCTAGAAAGCAGAAATGGTTTGATTTCTTGCTTTCTAGCTAGTTTTTAGATCTTTGGCTCAGTCCAGCCAAACCTCCCTTAGGACTGAACGTTTGCTTGCAAGCAAATTCAGTGCAGACTCACGGCAAGCAAATTTGAGAGACTGAGCTAGCTGATGGCAGATAGATAGATCACTGAATGAATCTGTGATTCTGTGAGCAACTCAATCTGCTTGTCTGCTTTGCCCGATTTTGGGTAAAAGTTGCTCTTTTTTTAAATAAAAAAATCAAAATTTCATGCATGGTGTGTTGTGAGTTAATTTTGTGAGTTTGCTTGCAAGAAAATTTTATGTGACAGACTGAGCTAGCCAATGGTAGATAGATAGATCTCTGAATGAATCTGTGATTCTGTGAACAACTCAATCTGCCTGCTTTGCCTGCTTTTGGGTAAAAGTTGCTCTTTTTATAAAAAAATCAATATTTATATAAATATTTATAATATATTTACATACAAGCCATGCCCAGCCAGTCACATGACCACCAAGCCACACCCACAAACTAGCTCACACCCACAGAACCAGTTAAAATTATGAGTTTGGTAGTCCCTGAGGTCCAAAAGATTGGTGACCCCTGCTCTGGACTATAGACATTGAATGCATGTAAACCCTGAAAAATACCTGGGAAAAAGAAAGGCAGTAAAATCACTCTAGGTGTAGGGGCAGTGTAAAATATTAATATACGATAAATAATGGAACAATTAAAAATAATAGCTCAAAGGTTTTTTTCTCTCTCTCTCTTTCTTCCTCTTTCTTTTTCTTTCTTCCTTCCTGATGGGGTATTCCCCATTAGGAGAATGAGTGCACTCGGGGAAACATAGTGAGAGTGGTGATGAATAACACACAACCAGCACACAGATACACTGAGTAGTAAAATGTGAGTTTTACTTCCAGTAAATGGGTAAACAAAGTCCAACAAACAGTCCAAATCATACACAGTTAAAGCAGATAGTATTCAAAACAATCAGTCAAGGAATAATACAAAAATGAAGTTCTTTTCTTTACCAGTATCATAAACAAAGTTCAGTAAACGGAGTTTGCTTACAGTTGCAAGACTCACAGCAAATCTAAGTAGAATGATGTTCAGGCAAAAGGCAAAAAGAAATGCAAAGAAAAACAAACTAGGTTTCTGGCTCCATCTTATTGCTGTTGGAGGAACCTCAGCCAATCACAATTACAGCATTCTCTTAAAGATAAAACAGTATTAAATGACTATCCTGGTTTATATATTGCCAACCCAATTGTTAGGTGATTATCATTCCTAACACTTCCTTCCTTCTTTTCTTTCCCTTTCTCTCTCTCTCTCCCTTCTTCTTTCTTTCTTTCTTTCTTTCTTTCTTTCTTTCTTTCTTTCTTTCTTTCTTTCTTTCTTTCTTCCTATTTCTTTTCTTTCTTTTCTTTTTTCATTTCTTTCTCTCCCTTCCTTTATTTTTCTCTTTCTTGCACTTTCTTTTCTTGTCCCTCTCTCACACACACACATACACACACACACACCATACATTCTCTCCCTTCCTTCCTATTTCATCTTCTTTCAGTCTTTGACTGTTTCTTTCTTTGTCTCTTTCTTTATCTCTCTTCCTCTTTCTATATCTTTTCTTTCTTTCTTTCTTTCTTTCTTTCTTTCTTTCTTTCTTTCTTGTCTCTACCTCTCTCTCAGCCCCCCCCCCCAAAAAAAAAAACTCTCTCTCATGACGCACACACCTGGTCTGGGATGAACTGACCTAGTGAGATCCAGAGGAGCAGGCAGTGGGAGAATGAAGAAAGTGGGTAGCCCCAGGATATCCACCCACCCTCCCTTTTGGAGAATCTCTGCCACCACTTGCTTCTCCTGGGTGATGAAGTGGGAAGTGGGAAGGAAGTGGGAATTAAGTGGGAATATCATGTACCATGGAATACAATCTACCATGGAATGACAATCTGTCTATACTGTGAAGCAAATGTTTACCCTTGACCTTGCTCACTATTTGAACTTTCCCAAAGAGGGATTTTACCACACTTGGGCAGAGTGGGAGAGATTCCAGAATATGAAGTTAAAGCGCCTGTCACACTGCACCAACGGATGGAAAGAGGATGTAAAATGGAGAAAAACACTTGTCATCCATTGATTAACGCGAGGCATCCGTTCTGTACTCATTGCCTCCGTTTTTCATCCTCTCTATCCATCCAGCATCCATTTATTGACGTTTCATCTGCTCAGAAAGTTTTGAACTGCTCAAAACTTTTGAGCAGAAAATGTATCCAATGCGTCTGTTCTGCATCTGCTAGGCATCCGCTAGGCATCGTTCTGCATCCGTTATGCATCCGCTATATCCGCAAGGCATCCGCTGTGCATCCGCACAACTCCATCCGCTCCAGCAGTAAACGGACGCAGGGAGGAAGCGGAACGGATGCGGAACAGATGCAGAACAGATGCCTAGCATATGCAGAATGGAAACAAAGTATTTAAAATGGAAAAAACGTTCGCAGAGGGGACCTATCTTGGATATTAAGGATGTCTAGAGGATGCCTAGAGGATGCAAAGGGACACCTAGGGGAAAACCTATACTGCCTATAAAAAGGGGGAGCAACTCACCTGGATCTCACTTTCAGACCAGCAGCCCTGCGGAGCAGACCTCTGCAGCCTTCATCTGACTCTTCTTCTTCCACAGCATCCAATCATGTCCACTGTGGATCGTAACAAAGTCCTTTTGGCAGCCACCATCCTTCTGCAACAGTGCAAAGCCATCTACAGGCTCTGTGAACTCTACTACGGGAAGAAAAACGGCCAAGAAACGTCTGGGTCCGAAGATGGATCACCAGAAGAGCAGAGGATGGACTGTACAACAGGCTGATGGTGGAGCTCAGGAATGAAGACACTCGTGCATTCCAGAACTTCATGAGGATGCCTCCAGCCATGTTTCACGAAGTTGTGCAGCACCTGACACCCAGGTTGACCAAGGCAAACACCAACTTCCAGCCCAGCCTGGAACCTGGGCTCAAGGTGGCACTCACTCTGCGCCACCTGGCCTCAGGGACCACCTACAGGAACATGCAGTATGGATGGAGGGTGCCACACAACACCATCAGCATTGTGGTCAGAGAAGTGGTGCAGGCCATCATCGAAGAATACATGGAGGAGCTCCTCCAGTGCCCCTCCACTCAAGAAGGATGGAAGAAAGTTGCAGAGCAGTGGTGTCAGAGGTGGAACTTCCCCCACACTGTTGGAGCCATAGGTGGCAAGCATGTGGCCTGCAAAGTGCCAGCCAAGTCGGGGTCCACTTTTTTCAACTACAAGGGCTTCTTCAGCATCATCTTCTTCGCCAGGGTCGAAGCTGACTACAAGTTCATGTACATCGATGCTTCAGGCAACGACTCATCTTCAGATACCCAGGTATACAACGCCAGTCACCTCAAGGAGGGGCTGGAACGCAACCTCATTGTGGGCTTCCCAGATCCAGACCCCCTGCCCAAAGACACACAAGATGTGCCCTACTTCATCGTGGGGGATGACACCTTCTCCCTCACAACCTACCTCATGAAACCCTACACCTCCAAATGCCTCACCTGTGAAGAGAGGATCTTCAACTACAGGCTGTCCAGGGCAAGGCGGGTGGTGGAGAACGCCCTTGGCATCCTGGCCAACAGGTTCCAGGTACTTCTCACCACCATGCAGCATCCCCCAGAGACCGTGAGGAGGATCATGGAAGCTTGCTGCATCCTGCACAATCTCATGCGCACCCGCTACCCAGTCTTGCAGAACAGGCTCGTGGACCTCCAACAAGGCAATGGGGACATGGATCCTGGGGAATGGAGGCAAGGGCCAAACCTGATAGACACTGAGGATGTGCAAGGCCCCAACAGAGCTTCACGTGAAGGGAAGAAGCAGCGCAACCTCCTGAGACACTGGTGAAACTCCCCAGCTGTAGCAGTGGAGTGGCAAGACAGGATGATAGATGGTTAATGGATGCTTCCTTGAGCCTGTGGCATAACACTGATGAGGTTGTGCCATGTATGATGAGTGACCCTACAATGAAGAGGGCATTAATAAAGAGTTGTGTTTATGTTGACATGTGTGGATGATTGATTACATTATTATTGATAATAAAGGGCCATAGGTGTGGCACCTGGGAGGGTGGACCTTCCAGTCCCACTTTGTGTGACCTCAAGAAATAATAATTCAGATATTCAGAACAGAAGATAGAATGTATGATGATAGAACTCTCATTTATATGCTGAATAGAATTATAAGGTTACAGCAATGCTTTCAGTAATAACTAATGATAACTAATGAAATCACTATTGCTTTAAATTTAATACCTAAATAGCATACTCAGTTTATAACAGCAATAATAGTATCAGAATAAACTTGCTTTTCACTATTTGTTAGCAAAAGAAGGAGGTGTGTGTGGAAAATTTAATCTCACAAAATGTGGTTTTCAAATAGATCAGGGGCATCACACTCAATTTCATTGAGGTCCACATCAGGCCTGTGGTTGACCTCGGGTGGCTGGGCGTGCATGGCTGATTGGTTGGGTGTGGCCAGCTGGTGGGATGGCCATCTTGACGCCACTCCCCAAACTGCTGGCAGGTTTCTTCTTTGCATTGAGTAGACCAGGCCGAAGCCACACTGGCCTGATCTTTATTCTTCACATTGCCATAGACCAGGCCAAAGATATACTGGCCCTATCTTTCCTATTTGCATTGGGTAGACCAGGACAGTCCTGTGGGCCAGTTTCGACCACACTGTGGACCACATTTGGCCTGCAGGCCTTGAGTATGAACCCATGAAATAGATGAGGAAGGAAGGAAAAGCTATAGAGGAGATTACTGCCAAAGTGGAGAAGGTCGCCCATGTCCCAGTGCAGCTTGGACTGGGGCAGTTGACTTCAATTTGTTTGGCAGTCTCTTCTCTGACTGGAAAAGGATTAGGTTTCTAGTGTTGTTAACCTTCAGAGATCTCCTTCTTCTCCCCTGTTTCATCCCTCTGATCCAAAAAGTAGTACATTTGCCATCACTGGGATGACAATCATAGCCTCATCTGTGTCTGTTAATACTCTTAATAAACCAGAAAAATTATGATCCTCAAGACCATTCCCAAGAAATATACTCCCTTATTCCAGTGGTCACCAACTGATGGTCCACAAGAAAATTTTCATGGTCTGTAGAGAAATTTCCCCCAAAGCAATTAATCCAGGCTGCATGGGAACACAAGGTGCTACTGCCCACATGGCCTGCGGGAACACAAGGCTGCATTGCCCACATGGCCCACCTCGAGGAGTGCTCATGGAGAGAAGCAGCCAGAGTCACTCTCATCTCTCAAGAGCCTGGCCAAAGTTTCCATGCTGCTTCTGAGAGCACTAATCAAGAGAGAGACAATTTTGCAGACAGCTTGGCCAAATTCCTGCCCTAGGAATCAAAGCGCTGAAGCACAAGAGATGCAGGAAACTTCGGCCAGGCTTATCTGTCTTTTGGTTTACTTGCTGAATATTAAGGCAGATAAAATAACTCTACAAATTCTTCCATACAAAGTTTCTTTTACTGGATTATATTAGATATCCTTAAGGTAACTCACAGTTATGTCAAAATGCATCTCATGTCCAATTCTTTGCATAGTTGAAATCATAGTGTAAATGATAGTAATCTTTCTATCCCATATTTCATCCCATAGTCATAGAATCAGGGGGTAGAGCTGCCACCATAAGGCTGTGTTCAGGCAAGAATGAAGAAACCTCCCCCACCCACCAAGGATCAATTCAGTGACCAATCAGGATTACAGATGTGACCACATGACATTTCCCACGATACCTTAACTACATTTACCATGATTTTACCCTTACCTACATTTACCCTTAAGGGGACAGCTCTCAATTCCTAACTATTTATCTCAAATCCCATTAACTCTAAACTGTCTGGACAGCACAAGGCTCCTTGAGTGAAGGTGAAATGCTGATGCCGCACAAATGCAAGTAGTGTGGTGGTCCCACACCTTTCAGCCATCTCCATCACTGCTTTGGCCTGCCTGCACCACCACCCCTCTTGCCACAACAGCACCATTACCTCATGTGCCACCCCCTAGGGCAGAGATTTCCAACCCCACCATGGACCGGTCCCATATTCTAGAGCTGCAGTAGTCACAAGACTGGTCCTTTGGTCATCCCAGAGCAGCTCATCCATGGCATGCCAGTGCACAGGCCAGTCCTGTGACTACCAAAGCTCTGGAATATGGCACTGACTTTCCCACCAACGTCAGCAAGCCACCATCAGTCAAAATTCCTATTAGTGGACTGCAGGATTGAAAATTATGAGTTTGGTGGTCCCTGAGATGCAAAAGTTTGGTGACCCCTGATATAAAGAGTTAAAACTATTCTTAATTATTATTATTTAATTAAGAAGTAAATAACCATATTAAAATGAATGTTTTCTCTAGTCATATTAACTTGCTCTATGAGATATAATTAGTTTAGGCCATGGCTGAATTACAGAACACATTTTCTCAATGAGAAATCAAGCCTTCTTTTATGTGTAATATTTGATATTTATTGTCAACAAAGAAATGAGTTTTGTGCCTCTTCTGAGGAATCTGTTTTCTATATTTCATTACTACAGAATCACAGATTTCATGTGATTTATACGAAACAGTTTATACTAAGAAACGGTCTGTAACAGAGATGGTCTGAAGTTCTATAGATCTAAGAAAATTGTATTGCACCAATGCACTTTGTGTGAAATTCCCCTTGAAAGTAACTTGCATGCCCCAGTGGTCTAGAACGCTATAGCTGATGCAACTGATTCTGAACTGGTTATATAGCTCTTTCAAGAGCATTATATTAGATGGCTTACACTTAGATATCAGATGCAACATCTTATCTATCAATCTTGGAAAACTGCTCTTTTGATTATGTTCCATTAGCAAGGAATTTGTTTTTGCTCATCTAAGAGAGTACATTGCTGTATTAAAGAATGATGTACACTGACTTTACCCCTGTTCAGGTATGACCACTAGAAAATCTGTAAGCTTTCAAGCCCAGCTGAAAATACATTTGTTCATCTACAGTAATGGTGAACCTTTTAGGCATCGAGTGCCCAAAGATATGTACATGTATATGTGCGCATGTGCACATATATCCAAAATGCAAGGCCTGCATTGCCCTGCATGCATTCATGTGCCCCCGTGCATGTGCCCTGCCATCTGTATGCTCAGCAGAGACCCAAAGACAAACTAGCCAATGGGAGGCACGCACACATGTGTGGTAAAGCTGAACTGGGGCAAAGGTACGTGTGCCCACAGAGAGGGCTCTCTGTGCCAAAGGTTCTTCACCACTGATCTAGGCATTTAATAGAAGACATATAGTACTTTTTTTTGCCTTCTCTTATTCTTGTCTTGATTTTAAAAATTCTGTTATTTGTTTATTAATTTTGTATTGTTTCAATGTGTTTATTTACAAAGTAAAAATATCATATAATTTTTCTATAAATACTCATATGAGCCAGAGAAATCTGAAGCAAGAAATGCTCAGTCCAATGGCTCATAAACATGGATCCAAACTAATATTAAAGACCAATCACATATTGATTATTTCTTTTTCAGTATATATGATGCATGGTCCAACTTTTACTTTTAATGTTGAAATGCATTCATAAACTTAACGTTTTACTTTTAACATCATGCTAAATCAAGTGTTTGGAGACACACATTAATTGGATTGTGGGAGGAATCTTTAAGCTTTCTGAGCTAATTACACAATCCAGCGACTGTCATTCTTTCCCTTTCTTCTGTGCTTATCTATACTCCAACACATAGGCCAGAGCCCAGCTCAGCTGACAAGTATTGTTAAGCCTGGGTTCCCCAACCAGGGTTAGGTAGACAAGCTAA